>MU225242.1:978263-1009078 GCA_018584345.1 Thuja plicata
CTCAAATGCATGCATTAACTACTGCAGAGAAAATGGTGACCATATCAAACACCATTGTACAATACTACAATATATTTTTGAGACAAATGGATCAACTTGAGTACTCTTTTAAGTACAATTTATTTTCCTTTCATTGCATTTGGTTAATAGAGTTGCAAACTAATATATTGGCTGGGGAATGCACTATTTTTGCATGAAAAAGAAGCTTGTTCTTATAGATGTTGATTGACACCTGCTAATGAGAATAGTGTAATGGAAGATGATTCAAAGTTCAAACAAAATAGGTAATTTGCAATATGGCAGATCCAATTTTGATGCTAAAATGGGCACACAATCTGTATGCAAGTTAAGTTAATAGAAATGCTTTGTATTTGTTGAACCAAATTTTAATATGATTTTTGTTATAATAAAATGTTATGTATCATCCAAATTTGCAACCATGATAGGAAAGTAAAATGAAAATACAATAAATTAAACAAGTATACATAATCAAGGTCTGTTACAACAATTGGTCTTTACTAAATAAGTGGAAAGATGTTAATATTGATTGTATTGTTGAATTACCCATATCTGATAGGGAAAACCAAAAATCTATGTTGGTATTGATGGGAGCTATTTTTTTATCTCTACCTTAAGGAAAAAGAAGTCAGTAACTTAAACTATGATTAAATAAAAGTAAAACATAACTGATTGCAATATTGATAACGTGAACAACTGATGGGGTACAATCTTTGAAAAAAAAAATTGTACTTGATTCGTCAGCCTTCACTTTTCTAGGTGAGGCTACCACATAGGCATTGGCATCATCTATATTAATTGTTGCCTCAGAAAATATTGATGCCCTAGAAATGCACCACAACTAAATGTTCTCTAAAGTAATATCCTCCTCTGGGTAATTGAATAATTTTTGAATGATAGAAAAGTATTTCTCTACCAATAGGGCTCACATGTTTGGGACAGAATGAGTTTGGCAATAGATTGACTCTGATTGGATGACAATTTTCTATTTAAGAGAACATTTGGAGCGATCATGGCAGAAAAGAGTCCAATGAAAGTTTGACTATTATTAACAGGAATTTAGCATTGTGAATGCTGACTGGGAGGGAAATTGTAGGGGGGAAACTACAACCATTCGTATTTGTTGCTTCACTCGATTGACACTGTTGAGTATGTTGTATTTGTTGATAAGCCTTATTGGGTGTGCCTTATTAGTGTTTGAGGGTTGTAGCAAGACTGAGATAGTAATTTCAGATAGCCTACCAGGTCTGCAACATGTATACTCCTATTTGCAATAATAGATAAAGTTTAAACCCTAAAAATTTGTGATGCAAACATACTTACCAGGCACAAATTTGTGATTCCCTCCTCCTGCCCAAAGCGCTTCCGCACTAAGAATAGGAATCCCACTCCCAGAGTTGGAGATAGTGCCGGACAATGCACTCGCGGTACTTCCAAGCGTTCACTGACTCAAGTGCCTCGACTTCATCTCTCTGTCTCCCAGGCTTTTCCCTACCTGACTGACCCTAGATATAATGAGAGTTTGGCAGCAAGATTTATCTCCCTCCGCCATTCATTTCTATCCTCCCACCCACATGTCAAGTTATGTCGATTGTAGCTTATCTCCCTCTCAACTTGGCCTACTGCGGGGGTAGGGTTATTAATAGAAGCTTATCTCCCTCTCAACCTGGCCTAGTACTGTGCATGTAATTGAATAAGCAATGAAAAATGTGTTTCACTTTTCACTTTTTTTTTTTTGTTTATAATCCTGTGTTCGTCGAACATTCAACCTTTTTTAATACATGTCAAAATTTTGACCTTTTCAGGATCATAAACAAAAAAAAAAATTTCACAAGCCAAATTGGCCCGTTGTCAAAAATTTTGGTCGAAATAAGAGGCCTAATGTACTAGTGTCTATATCCAGAGAGATGATTACATATGAAATATCCATCAAAGGGAGAGAAGTAAAAAAAATGGAGAGAATACATACTAAGGGAGAGACTACTGTCAAAGGAAAACTAGATGTTCAAGAAGAGGAACAGTCAAGGAAGAACACATATCAACAACAAAGACAGAATCTGCTACTGTTAGAAACACTGAGAGGGGGGGGAGTGAATAAGTGTTTGCCTATTTATTATATTTCAGAAATTTAAACATGAATCAAATATACATCCAATGAAGCTTAACAAAAGAACATATAACACATGATATGATTATGGGGAAACCTTGATCAGAGGAAAACCCCGGTGGTAATTAGTACCCACAAATATTGCACTAGTATAATGAACCTGTTAAAGTTCCTTTTCCTTGTTAGGAGCAATATTTACAATGCAAGTACAATGACCTGGTTAAAGGCCTGACCCTGTTAGGATTCTTTTACAAACAACCCTATTAGGGGTGAGGACTCATTGTCCAAGAGCTCACTAATCAATGAAAAAGAAGGCTACAACCTCCTGAGAATAGATATGCACTATATCCAAGAGTGAACTATTGTATATGACACAAATGTCCGATTAGTTCTAGTTATGCGCTTATGCTCTTATCTTCTTTAGGGGCTCTATCTCATGTTGACATATTTACACTTCTCTGCTCTACTTATTTCTTCGACACTTCAAATATATCTTTTCATTAAATATATATATATATTTATGCCTGAATATATGCGACTATAAACAAGACCTTAGTCGGCCCAAAAACATAATACACAACACTTCCAAACAAATTGGCTTAAGTGTGTTTACTACAGTAATAAAGATATGATTACAAACATACTATCATAGGCACTTGGCCTTTACACAACAAAATATTATACGCTGATCCAAAACATAAGTCAGCTCCATGCTTTGTCTTCTGAACTGTAGTAGTATTGTTCTTGCTGTAACTTATCTGTACTGTCATTCCATACCATGTGTGTCTAGACTTAGTATGTACATGTAACATAGAACATGTATGTGAACACACCTACCCTAATTTGATTTCTCACATGTGCGTTGATGTGCTGATCACTGTATAACTCTGTCTGCCCTGTTTTCTATACTTAGTCATTTTTGTCTTCCAAGTTTACTTGACAGAAAATCTATATGACTTTGTTGCCATAATGAAAACAAAAAATAAGTCATGTATCCTCTGGGAGTCAAATTTCCAACAATCTCCCCCTTTTTCATTAATGGCAACAAAGGAATGTGACCAAGTTACTCAAAATCTCAAAATTGACTTAACACAAAAAGAACTGTATGTCATTATATATTTTTAACATATACACACACTACTCTCCATATATACACTTGTTCTTTATATACATTACTCCCCCTTTGACATTAATGACAAAGGTGTCCAAAAAATTGCAAGTCTCTAGATACTTACTCCATGTATACATCTGGATATACAATCTAAAGAGACTTGATCTCTTTCTGCCAAAATGCCTTCATTGCATCAACTGTCTGGAGATGGGCACATAGAGCATATGTGAGCTTTTCCATTTTTATCAGATCCATGTAGGGACCTTGATCGTACATGACCATAGTGGCATCAATCTATTTGATGTTCTCAACCAAAACTTCTAAGGAGGGCGCTAGTGCATTTCTTAGTTGCGTCAACCTGATTCTTATCTTATTGATCTCAAATTTTTCCTTTTCAATCTTGTCCAACTGACCTTGATAGATATTGTTGCAAATGTTCATGTCTTGCATGGATGTTTCAACTGATTTTCTAACACTATCAACCAAGATATCTACCTCTTCTATCTTTTTGATATGTTCAGAGGTGAATTTCACTCTGTCCATGTAGTTAGCTATTACATTTCTACCTTTAGCTGCCAACTCTTTCAACATAGACTGACCAGTCTTTAATGAGTTTAGATCTAAGGTAAAATTCTTTACCAGTTCATTTAATCTTTCCTTTTTATACTCATCTTCTACAATTCTAGTAGCTGAGTCTACTAAGCTTGTAAAATGTGCTTTGAATCTTGTTAGGATATTGTCTACATCATCAACTGACTAAATTTTGGCTACTTTCTTGTCTGTAGGTACTAGGTCATTCAGAATTTTTACTGATTCCAAGATGAGAGGGTTTCTCATAACCTATTTTTCTTTGGCTTTTTCCATGGTTAGGATGCTGATCTTGATCAAGTCTTCTTCTCCCCATGCATCCAGACTTGCTGAGTCAGGAGTTAAGCTTGAGAACAATGAAGTAGATGATTGAATGGATGGTGTGAATATAGTATTCTGACTAGTATCCATGCATTCACTTTTAACTAGGATCTCCATGACTGGTGTTTCATTATTTTTATTATTTTCCTCTTTATTCAAGTTTGTTGGATCTATAGAGGGAACTTCATCTTGTTGTAAATATGTGTCACCAGTGCACACCTCCTTTGTCTTCTTGGTGCTTACAAATGCTTTTTTAACTTTGTCCATATCATTTTCAGATGCGATCATGGATATTTTGATATCATCAATCACTATAGTGTCTCCTGAATCTTTTACTATATTAGAGGCTATTGAAACTAAGGGCACTGAAACCTATGGACCTGTCTTAGGTGCATTCTAAATCACTGGTTCTGCTACTTGTTTGGGAGGAACTGGAGTTATCTTTGTTTTGGGCACCATTGAAGGATACATATATCTATCCATAAACACTTGTGCAAAATATTTTTCAGTCTCTTTCTCAACTAACTCATACTCTTTGTTCATAATATGAAGAGTCCTTGTCTTGGTTCTGAGATGAGGCTTTACCAAATATAATAGAATTTCCTTCTCATCATGTGCGCAAACAGGGAGAAGATTATCTCATGTTTCTTCTCTAATCCTCATATCTTCCTCAATTGCATGCCTTTTCATTATCTCTATAATGTTCCATAACTTTTCTGGTATCACTGTTTTGAGTTCTAGAACTGACTTTTTAAACTTAATCATGTGAGAGATGAGCATAGAATTTATCTCATATTTATCTATTTCTTGATACTTGTCATAAACCTTTGTAATTGTATCTAGTCTTCCTTCATTAAAAATCATATTCCTGAATCCTATCTCAGGAGGAGCTTGAGTATTTCTTAATATACTTCGAGTTGTTCTTGAGGATGGGTGACTAGTGGGCACTTCCTTCCTTCCTCTAGACTTCTTGCTTGGTACAAAAGGTGGAGAGGATTCTAGATCAATGGTGGTAGAGGGCGCAAAAGTGCTCTCTTCAATCTTCTTCTTCTTCTTCTTCTTCTTCTTCTTCTTCTTCTTCTTCTTCTTCTTCTTCTTCCTCTTCTTCTTCTTCTTCTTCTGGATGTCATCAGACTTCTCTATTTTGACTTGTGCAAAATTTTTCTCAAGTTATTTTGCAATCTTGGCTTCCCTTGCTTTATATAGGTCTTCTTGTGTGACCCCATGAACTTTTAGAATGCTAGATGTAATTCTAGATGCCTTTCTTTTGTTATCAACACTATATAAGATAGAATCGACTTCATTTGTCTTCTCTCTATAAGTGCCCCACCTGGGGTCATTAGGATCTTTGGGCATAGACAAAAGAATTTGTGCATATCCTTCCAACACATGTTCCTCAAATTCATAACCAAGTGGGTGAATCCATTTGGTTCTAGGCTCAACTACCTCCATGCAAGTGCAGTCAGTCTCTACCATGAAACATATGGTCTCCTTATACTTCTCAACTATTTTCTCAGATAATATGAACCTCTTTTGCATTTTGATCCTGAATGTCTTGATGTCCATGTCCATAGAATCCTTCACACTACTCTCTGATGTGGCTTTTAGTGAAATATGAGACATAGTGGGTTTGCTTATGTCTAGATAAAGATTTGCAACCTTACCAATAATATGGAAGTACAGGTAGATGATTAAAGAGCCAAACCTGAATATCTTGCTCTTGTCATGCTTAATAGCCTTGATGTTCTCAATCAGATGTGCACACAATAGTTCACAAAGATTGTACTGAGTGTTATCTCTCACCATTCTTATTGCTACCAGAACTGTTGATGCAGACACACTATTTAGTCTGCTTGCCTACTGAAACTTGTAACCAAGTATCATAGTGAGGAGCTTGATGTCATTTTCCTTAATAGGATCAACTGTCATCCCACGCCTATCACTCCTAGATAAGAATGATTTCTCAACCTATTTCTTAACATCCTTACCAGTTGGAAGAATTGGTCCAGTCTTAGGAAGTCAATTCATGTCATGGATTAGGTCTGCGATAATGCATACGGGAACTTCACCAATCTAGTAGAGTTCATCATGTATCCTGTTCAACAAGATTTTAACCCATTCTGGCTCATAGAATTCATGTGCATTAGAATACTCAAAGATAGGGTTATCAGTGAGATGCTCATATTCATCCTTGAATGAATAGTCAGGTTTCATCATTGATGCCATGAGAGTAGCTATACTGTTATCCCCAATGGTTTCTTTCTTATAGTAAATGTAAGTGCGAATATCTTCCACATGTACAACTCCTAACAGAGTCTTAGAGAATGCTCCTTCAACATCATCTAATATAGACTTGAATGGATGCTTCTTAAAGACAAATCTCTTCCTTTTTGGAATGTCAAATACAACTAGGGTTGCCATACTTACTTGTAGCTTGATTAAGTAGGGTTTCACGGTAAATTGAAATGACGTGACTGCTAGGGTTCTGCTCCAACTTTTATCCATTCACTTAACCACCAAATCATTTATCCTTTAGTGCTTTGATGCTCAGTGCTCCTGTGCTCTCCAAATTAAGTGATCTCAAATGCAAATGTGAAGATGATCGAATATTTACTGATTTTATAAAGGTTACTGCATTTAATGCTTGCTACCATACACAGTTTTCATAGAGAGTTCCAAATTTTGTTCAAAATGCAATATAGACAATGTGTGACTGAATACTACTACAAATTATGATCATAAACATAAATCCAAAGGTGCATACTCGGAGGTGAGTATACCAGTCACGTAGGGGTTTAGAGCTAGAATAGCTCCCCCTAAGACCAAGAAGGTCAATTAACCAGAAGTAGAGGATGCATCCACTATGGATGCATCTACTACCTTGTTCTCATCACTATCCTTCTTTACCTCAACCCATACTTTATCTGAGTTAGCTTTAGCTTCCACAAACTTAACTTCTCATGATTCTTCAAACAGAGACTTTTTAGGATTATCTTGTTTTTGAGTCCTGGATCTATAGGACCTTGAGATGTGTCCAACCTTTCCACATGAGTGACAAATGATAAGAGGTTTGATGTTATTATTTATCATGTTGCATTGCTTGGCTGTGTGTCCATTGTAATTGCATATCTGGAATGTAATGTTCTGCAAGTTTCTTGGAGGTTGATTTCTCTGATTTTGTTGATTCATATTTCTTTGGTTCTGTTGTGATTGATTTCTTTGATTTGTTCTGCAATGTATAGCCCTATGGCCAAAATTGTTACATGAATAATAATAACCATTGAAAGGTCTTACCTCTTTACAATCTCTTGCCAAGTGACCATGTTTGTTATAGGCATAGCAAGTATGGTTGACTACCTTGTGCCCTGTTTTAGTCTCTTCATGATTCTCAGCTTTCTTTACTTCTATAGATTATGTTTGAGCTTTCTTTCTTTCTTGTAATTAATTGATCTCAATTTAAGCTATTCTATATCCCATACTAGTGGTGTCACCTTTTAGTTTCTATGCATAAAGTTGTGATTGAATTAGATCAGATCTTGTGTGTAGTTTGTCAATCTTGTCTTTTTCTCCTGATAGTTCATATTCAATCTTATTCTTGATGTTTTCCAATTCCAAGATTTTCATATTGGCTTGCATGAGTTCTTCATCTAACTATTTATTTTCTTTGTTTTTTTCTTTAGTAGATGTTAGGCTATCAGTTAACTTATCATTCAATTCTTCTATCTTATCCTTTAGAGATAAGTTTTCTTCATTCAGTTTCTTGACCATTTTGCCCAAATCATTTGTAGAGCAATCTTTCAAATCTTTTCTTAACTTTTTGATAAGCATTTGTGAGCCATCAACTTTTAGTTTAAGATCCTCATTTTCTTTCTCAGATCTGTCTAGATCTTCAAGGGCTACTTCAAGATTCTTTTTTAGATGTTTAGCTTTTGCTGAATCCATGATCTCCTCAAGTGGTTAAACTTTTCTCTTAGAGGACCAGAGCTCTGATACCAATTGTTAGAAACACTAAGAGGGGGGGGGGGGGGGGAANGGGGGGGGGTGAATCAGTGTTTGCCTATTTATTATATTTCAGCAATTTAAACATAAATCAAATATACATCCAATGAAGCTTAACACAAGAACATATAAAACATGATATGATTACGGGGAAACCTTGATAAGAGGAAAACCCCGGTGGGAATTAGTACCCAAAAATATTGCACTAGTATAATGAACCTGTTAAAGTTCCTTTGCCCTGTTAGGAGCAGCCTTTACAATTCAAGTAAAATGACTTGGTTAGAGGCCTGACCTTGTTAGGATTCTTTTACAAACAACCTTGTTAGGGGTGAGGACTCACTGTCCAAGAGCTCACTGCTCAATGAGAAAGAAGGCTACAACCTCCTGAGAATAGATATGCACTATATCCAAAAGTGGACTGTTGTATATGACACAGATGTCTAATCAGTTCCATTTATGTGCTTATGCTCTTATCTTATTTAGGGGCTCTATCTCATGTTGACATCTTTACACTACTCTTCTCTTCTTATTTCTTCAACACTTCAAATATATCTTTTCATTATATACATATATATATATATATATATATATATATATATATATATATATATGTTTATGCATGAATAGACATGACTATAAACAAGACCTTAGTCGGCCCAAAAATGTAATACATAATGCTTCCAAACAAATTGGCTTAAGCGTGTTTACTAAAATAATAAAGACATGATTACAAACATACTATCATAGGTGCTTGGCCTTTACACAAAAAAATATTATACGCTGATCCAAAACATAAGTTGGCTCCATGCTCTGTCTTCTAAACTGTAGTAGTACTGTTCTTGCTGTAACTTATCCATACTGTCATTCTGTACCATGCATGTTTGGACTTAGTATGTACATGTAACATAGAACATGTATGTGAATGCACATACCCTGATTTGATCACTTGCACATGCGCTGATGTGCTGATCACTGTATAACTCTGTCTGCCCTATTTTCTATACTTAGTCATTTTTGTCTTCCAAGTTTACTTGACAGAAACTCTATATGACTTTGTTGCCATAATGACAGTAAAAAATAAGTCATGTATCCTCTGTGAGTCAACTTTCCAACAGCTACATCTATCCAGTAAAGGGATTGAAGATTGAAGAAACTCACTCTGCAAGAAACAAATCTAAGCTATTTGAGCTTACCGAGAGCCAGACATTTGTAATAGTTACAATAGGAAAGTTTGATGAACTTCAACTGTTATATTTCATATTGTATTAGTAATACTATAGTGTAATAATGTAGTGTTTTTCCATCAATGCCAAAGGGAGAGATTGATGAAATGTAACTGATTTAATGTTTGAAGATGTTAAGTTGATCACCAAAATGAAGAAAGATAATGCAAGACATTAAATCAATTAATGTATTGTATTGTCATTTATGTCAACTTGATAAAATCTGATCGGTTGTATTCAAAGTTTCAAAGAATTCAGAGAATCAGAGAGATAAATATTATGCTTTCAGTAATGAATAAAAGACTAGCATTCACTAAAGTGACTTCAAACACTGACGGCTAGTGGAAACTGAAGGACAAAGATAATTGAAAGTTAATTCATAATGGTGCCTGAGAAAATAAATCAAAAAGCATTACCAATGACCAGAATTATAGTGTTAACTAATGGAGAAGCCCAAGGAAAACTAAAATGTTGACCAAAGCTATCAAAGAGTTAAAACACTAAAGTTAACTGGAGTTCAGAAATAACAAAATATCTAGTTGGCAGAGCTAAAGATAGACTTAACTGGTTGTTGAAATTGTTTTAATCAACATGTTTAAGCTAGAGATAAGTAAAGGATTTAAAGCTGTTTTATCTAGTTGGCAAGAAGATTTCTACGAGATAAAACAAGAGTTATGCTTTAACTCAATATTGGAAAATATTGCGGATCACACCAAGAACAATAAAATCAAGAAGAGAGAAATGGTGATATCATGTCTATAAAGAGACAACTTAATTCATTATGAATTAAGGGGAGTGAATAGAGAAGAAGGATGCTGGAGAGAAACTGATGAAGAAAAAATTCATACATTCCTAATCAATCAAGCTGAGGAAAGAGCTAAAGATTTCTGTGAACACCGAGCAACAAAGAAGCACAACATCACCGAGAAAAAAGAAGTGGAGTAAAGGTATTGAAAAGATACATTGATCAGAAAGGTATAATGAGCTTACAATAGATCTAGAAATAAAAAATTCTAAGTTGTATCTGTGAATAGATCATTTACTATTTTAGTTTAACCAATAATTCAGAAAGTTTCTTAACTGAGCAGGATTTGAAGATCCTTTCTATATTGAGATATATCCCAAGGAGTATCAAAAAGTTTGATCATGAAGATAGCATGAGATGCCAGATACCATTTGACAAAATACATTGGGTTTGGTCATAGAAGGTAGCATAGAGATGCTCGATATCAAGTGACAAACTAATCTTTTAAATCCTCTAACAAGGTCACACCTTACAGTGTGTTTGTAACCTTTAAAAGGGTTGGCTCTTCACTGAGCTCACTTCAGAAGAGTGAAAATTTTGGGTTACCTGTCCCAAGTGGTTTTTCCCTTAACAGGGTTTCCACATTAAAAATCCATCTGTCAATGTGTTTATGAGTCATTACTTTAGTGTTTTGCATTACACATAACTAATTCTAGATTGATTGGTATACACTAAGTAATTTACTATTTTTTGGTAAATGAAAGACTGCTATTCGGTAAAAATTAAGAATAAGGTTTAACAGAGCACACCGAGTAGTAGTTATTTGATAAGTATATTTGAAGGCATACATCTTGTAGGACTAAATATAACTAGAGGCTTAATATTATGGTACTAAGTTTTTGGGTTGATTTAATGGAATATTTTTGAGGCCATTGATTAACCCCCCCTCTAAGTTATTTCTAACAATATTATTCATGATACATATGATAGACATTTTCTAGATGACTTCTCTTCTAAACCTTTGGGTAGTACTTCTTCTCCACCACCTAAAAATGATGAGAATATTAATCCTCCTAAAAATAATATTCCTCCTACTATTCCTCCTTATACCACACATGATCACCTACCTCAAGATGAATCACTTGCTCCCTCTACATCAAAATATACTTATACTACAGGATATGGGATCACCACTCAAAAAGACTATAAAGGTTTAGAACTTGGTATTAATGAAAAGGGTATTAAATTTACTATTAATCCTCCTCAACAAGATCATAAAGGTGGTTTAGGTTTTTTTTCTCCTCCTGATCCTTCTCCGAACCAATTTCCTAACAATCATGTGATATAAAGAAATATCTCTCCTCAACCTACTATCATTCATAATCTCAAAAAAATTGTTGATTCCTTTGATGCACATCAACATCTTAATTTTTCTTTCGCAATCATAGATTATGTATATTTATCCTCATAGAATGTTCCTTAGGAACATCATTTTGATCATTGTTCTCCCTATTCCTCTCAACCCAAACCTCCTCTTGGCATTCTTTTGCCCACTTCATATAATACTATATTCTATTATGATGATCACTTAGCTTTGGAAAAAGAATCTATTGGATTCTCAGGTATAATCCTAAGATAATTTTCCTTTATTAAAATCTATATAGAAATCAATGACCTATTAAGGGTTAATTCTTGCATTTTTATCATCATAGAAACAAACATTTACTTTGTGAATGTGTTTAGTTCAAACAATTTGTTCAAGAATCCATTGATAGAAGTCTTATACATTACACACTAGATATTATACATTTTCTTCATACCAAAGTTCACAATTAACATTTCTTTCTTCTACTATTCTAGTATCCATTATACTTTTTGTAATGAGAATGAGGGTTTCATAATAGGGCCTTCCTGTTTTCTCTCTTTACTTGGGGGGCAAAGAATTCATAATTCCTTTCTTCTCTTAAGGCATCTAATTTATGTCATTGTTCGAATGTTTCTTTATACAATGACATCCTTCCTATCATACATTTTTTACAACCTTATGTTGGCTAGGAAGTTCATGTTGGAATAACTAATGCAGATATTTATTGAGTGTTTATTGGTATCAATTTGATGATAAGAAGATCAATTATTGTGTTGTCATTGATGTCAACTTGGTCTTGTGTTTGTTGACAATGTTTCTGATGTGTTGCCAAGTATTAGTACAGATGAATTATGTGTTATGGTAAAAATTAGAGTGTTCAATTGTTTTTTGAGACTCGAGGATATATCTAGATGTATTTTGTATGATCACGTAAGATGGAAATATAAATCAAGTAATTTATGATCGATTGAAGGGAAACCGGGCAGAAAAAATAACAGGTTGTGACAAATAGTGAATGATTTGATTATTCTATCAAATTGGTATTGATTCAAGTGTTGCGGTCATGATATGATTATCTTGAATAGACTGTGTTATTTATACTATGATTTATATAGGTTTGGAGTTCTTCAAGACATTATCTCAGTTGACATAAGATTGTTCTATGCAAGCTAGAAAATGTTTGAACAAGGTTGAGAAATTGATGTTAGATCAATGAGCAGCGATGATGCGATCGATTGTAGTGGATTTTTTTTTTGTGATCCATTTGTCAAGGTGACATGGAATAACAAATTTTTAATGGTTATTTTCTATTTCTTTTCTCGAGGTGATCATATTTAATCAAGTTTTGGAAGCGTGTTAAAGAGGTTAAAAAGGTTTGACTGTCTTGATTTAAATTGAATGTGCGATAGATCTGAAGCTCAAAATGGACTTGAAATTGTAATTACTAATTGGTAACACATTTTAGGATTTAAGAATTGAGAAAGAATAAATTATAATGATAAAATTCAAATGTCTAAGATCAATTTTAAGGCGGTGGCAGCCTAATGAGCTTGTAATGTATTTATATGTAAATTCATGAATTATGCAAGTGTAAATTGTGGATGGAAAGGTGTGGTTGAGTGAAGAGTGAAGATAGTCTAGAAGAAGTAAAAGTGTCATACTTAATTGGATCTATATGAGTATAGGATAATTTCTACACCTAGATCATTGCATTTGTTTATTCCTAATAGTTTCTACAAGAAAATAACTTAACTGGGTAGACTTTAATAAGTCTGATTTGTAAATCCTTTAAAAAGGTGCCTCTTTAACTAGGGCCTAAAATAATTTAACAATATTACTCCTAATAGGGTAAAAATTCTAACAGGGCTAGAGATAAATATCTTAACCGAATGACTCCTAACAAGGTCTTCTCCAAATAGGGCATCATTGTAAGCTCCTAATAGGGTGCATTTCCAAAGAGTGCAAATATTTGTGGGTACTAATCCCCACCATGGTTTTTACCCTTAGTTAGGGTTTCCATGATAAAAAATAATGGTGTTATTTTGTTGCATGTGTGGATGTTTGTTTGGGTACTTTGTTTATTGCATGCATAAGGTTCAAAGTTGATGAATGTGGTTTATGGTGTTGAATGAATTGTGAAAAGTTTCAGATATGATAGATTACCAATTCACCCCTCCTCTCAGTAATCTTGGACCTTATAGCATTAACAATTGGTATCAGAGCATAGGTCCTCTTTGTGGTAATCTTATCAGCTTGAAGAAAAGATCTAATGATGAAGAAGGAAGGTCCTACGTTTACAAGGGACAACTACACTATATGGAGAGACAAGATGAAGATCTATCTGAAAGGTACGGGGCCATAGTTCTAAAATCATGTGGAAAAAAAATATACAATTCCTCCCGAGACTCTTACAATAGATCAATTGAAGGAGCAATAGGAGAACATGCAAGCATTGTAAGCTATAATAAGTACTATATTTGATACTGAATATATTGATGCACATGAACTTGAGACTTCTTATGAGGTTTGGGAAAAGATAAAGTTAATATATGGGGGAGACATACATGAGAAAAATCTAGGGTAGACAGTTTGAAGGGAAAATATGATGACATGAAAATGGTGGAAGGTGAGAACATTTCTCAATATGGTTAAAGGATAAAGGAAGTAGTTGGTGCTACAAAAGCTACCAGTGGTAACATTGAAGAAAGTAATGTGGTAAGTAAAATGTTGAGAACCTTGCTACCTGCTTATTCTATTAGAGTTTCTACTATACAATAATTGAGAACATTTGATATTGTTTCTATTGATGGATTGATTAGTAAGATCACTGCTTTTGAATTAAGTAACTATGATAACAGTATACCTAAAGTTGAAGCATCTTTTAAGGCCTCTTTTTCATTAGCATTAGAGAAGAAGGGAAGATAGATAAGTCATGATTCATCCAGCTTGACAAGTTATTACAAGGATATTGAATCTATCTTTGAAGAAGAAAGAAATCAAGAAGCACTTGAAACCTTACTTGCAAGGAGATTACCTAGAGGAACCGATAAGTAGAAAGGCAAGTTACCTTTAAATTTTTTCATGCAATAAGATTGGAAATATTGCTTCTAGGTGCCCTATTGGTGAACAAAAAGATAAGATTAGAAGATTCAAAGAAAAATTAAAGAAGAAATGTTATGTTGTTGTAGATGAAGGTGTGACTAATAAGGAGTCAAAAGACAATGAAGAAGAGGAGATAGTATTTGTTGTAGTAAAAGAGGATGTTGTAGAAGGTGAAATGTCCTTAGTATCTTTCATGGATCAAGCCAATGAGTGGGTCATTGACAGTGGCTACTCCCATCACATGATCGGTGATAGAAATAAGTTCATCAAGATTAAAGAATTTGATGGTGGTGTTGTTAGGTTTGGTAACATTACACCCTATTTGGTTAAAGGGAAAGGACAATTTCTTTGAATGGTAAGAGTAATACTAATGATGTCTATTTTTTAGAAGGTCTAAAACATAATTTTTTGAGTGTGGGCCATTTGAATGACAAAGGTTATAGACTTGAGTTCAAAGGAGGAGTGTGGAGGATATTTGGAGGATCAGATGATTTGAATGTAACTGGTAGGAAAAATAGAGGTAATTTATTTCATCTAAATACTACTATAAATAGTTGTTTGGTGGCTAGAGCTGAGGATATTTGGTTGTGGCATAGAAGGTTTTGTTACGTGAACTTTGATATTTTGGTAAAATTTAGCAAGTTGAATGCAGTTAGAGGTTTTCCACAATTAGTTAAACCAGAAAACATGATGTGTAAGGAATTTTAGTTGGGTAAGTTAACTAGTTATACTTTCAGTAGCAAGTATTTTTCATCATCGAATATACTAGATTTAGTGCACAATGAATTGTGTGGTCCTATGAGGACTAAAACTATCACGGTGATAAATATTTCATATTGTTTACTTATGATTACTCAAGGATGACATGGGAGACTTTCTTGAAGGATAATTTGACACTTTCTACAAGTTCAAAGATTTCAAATCACTTGTTGAGAATGAAACAAGTAAAAGATTGAAGTGTTGAAGGTCTGATAGAGGAGGAGAATTCACTTCAACAATTTTTGTCAAATATTGTCAAGAAAATGGAATCAAGAGGCAGATGTCATCACCTAGAACAACTTTGCAAAATGAATTTTCTGAAACAAGGAACAAAACCATAGTAGATGTTTCTAGGAATACGTTGATTCAAAGTGAAGCACCAAAGATGTATTGGAGAGAAGCCATTAGTACTACAATATACACTTTGAACTAGGTGCAAGTGAAGAAAGGAACAAACAAAACACCCCATGAATTATGGTATGGTCACACACCTAGTGTTAAAAATTTCAAAATTTTTGGTAGTAGATGCTATATCAAAAGAGATTATTTTATTGGAAAGTTTTATCCTAAGAGTGATGAAGGTATTTTCTTTGAATATTCTAATAAAAGAAAGGCCTATAAATTTTTTAATAGGACTAACAAGATGTTGAAAGTGCAAGTGTGAAGGTAGATGCATATCTAGAGAAATCTGATGAAATAAGAAAGCAAGAACCAAGAAATGTTTTGAAATTTGTGAATGTGCAACTGCTAGAGAAAGAAACCGTTGAATAGAATAATGAGGAAGAAGTGGTTCAATTGGTGGAACAAGAAGAAGAAGCACCTAGAACTAAACCTGTTATTCCAAGATATGTGAGATTAAATCATTTCCATGATCAGATCTTTGGTGATAAAGATGCTAGAGTACAGACAAGAAGGAAAATTAGAAAGAATACATGTCTGATTTGAAAGTTTGAGCCTAAAATGGTGAAGGAAGCCTTGAAAAGTGAACACTAGATAAAAGAAATGGAAGAAGAACTTGATTAGATTGAGAAGAATGACACTTGGACACTTGTTCCTAGACTAGTAGATGAGAATGTGATTGGTACAAAGTGGGTTTTTAGGAACAAAATAAATGAAGATGGAGAAGTGGTTTGTAACAAGGACATACTTGTGTGTAAAGGCTATGCACAAGAGGAAGGACTGGAATATCAAGAAAAAATTTCTCCCGTAGAAAGACTTGAAGGGGTAAGAATTTTACTTGCTTATACTGCACATAAGAAGTTTAAAGTTTTTCAAATGGATGTTAAATCTACTTTTCTGAATGGGATTCTTGAAGAAGAGGTTTATATAGAGAAACCAAATGGATTTTCATTCACTGAGAATAAGGACATGGTGTGCAAGGTGGAAATGCACTTTATGGGACTGAAACAAGCACTTAGAGCATGGTATGAAATATTACACTCTTATCTCATTAAGATTAATTGCATAAGAACAAGTGAGGATAGAAATGTGTACTTGAAGTTTGAAGGTGATAAGGTACTATTAGCTGAAGTATTTGTTGATGACATAATCTTTGGAGGAAATGATGCAATGATCTTGGAGTTTGTAGAAGAGATGAAGAAAGAGTTTGAGATGTCAATTATAGGAGAAATTAAGTTCTTTATTGGATTGCAGATTTCACAAATAAAGGATGGTATATATATCAGTCAGTCTAAGTACATAAAGGAAGTATTGAATACTTTTGGAATGAAAGATTCTAGGCTAGTTTGAACCCACCCCATGGTGATAGGATGCAAGATATCAAAGGATGATGAGTCAAGTGTAGTGGATGCAACTCTATATAGATCGTGATTGGTTAGTTGCATTATGTTTTTCATCTTAGACCAGACATTGCACAAGAAGTTATAATAGTGGCTACATTTCAAGCTAATCCTAAGGAGTCTCAAATGATAGAAGTAAAGAGAATATTTAGGTACTTGAAAGGGATAAAAGACTATGGTCTTTGGTAATGGTCACAAAGGTGATTTCTCTTTGAGTTTTTTTATAGATGCATATTGGGCAAGAAACATTGATGACAAAAAGAGTTTAAGCGGAGTAGAATTATTCCTAAGAGGAAGACTTGTATCTTGGACAAGTAAGAGGAAAATTGGATCTGAGAATGTAGCTACAACTATAAATTATACATAAATTGCATGGATGAAGAAGATCCTAGAAGGTATCAAAGAGAAGGTAACTGAACCTGTGACTATTTATTGTGATAATAAAAGTGAAATCAATATTTGAAAGAATCTAGTAATGCATTCCAAGACTAAACATATTTCAATCAAGTATCATTTCTTAAGAGAGAAAGTGCGAGAAAAGGTAGCCAAGTTGGAATATGTGCCAACGAAGAAGCATCTAGCAAATATATTCACTAAACCATTATCCAAAGATATTTTTGATTATCTGAGAGGTAAGTTAGGGGTTATTCCCCAACTTTAATGACACTAAGATGTAGTTTTAGGCATCAATCCAGTTGACTAATTGAATATCTTTCTCTATTGGATTGGTGTTAAAGGAGACTCCTCCTCAAGGGGAGCAGTTAGAGGAAAATGAAGATGTTGCAGTAGTTGGTGACCTATGTGGCACCTTTGGCATTGTTTTCAAAGGGGGAGAAGAGAAAAGAAGAGAACAATAAGAGAAGAGAAGAGCATGATATTGGGGAGAAGATGAGTGAGGTATTGAAAAAATATTAGAGGAAGACCAGGGAGACCTTGAAATAAAGTATAAGTGCATCAACTAAGGGGAGCTATTATTTTAAGATCAATCTTGTGTTGTCATCAATGAAAAAGGGGGAGATTGGTAGAATAAATAATAAATAGAGCTTTATTGAGTGTTGATTGGTACCGGTTTGATGATAGGAAGATCAGTTAATGTGTTGTCATTGATTTAAACTTGGTTTTGTGTTTGTCGACAGTGTTTCTAATGTGTTGCCAAGTATGAGTACAAATGAATTGTGTTGTGGTAAGAATTAGAGTATACAATTTATGTTGGAGACTCATGGATGTCTCTAGATGAATTATGTATAATCACGTAAGATGCGAGTATAAATGGTGCAAGTTATGATTGATTGAAGGGCAACTGGGCAGATATAACAACATGTAGTGACAAACAGTGAGTAATTTGACTGTTCTATCAAATTGGTTTGGATTCAAGTGTTGTGGTCATGATATGATTATCTTGACTAGGTTGTGTTATTGATACTATGATTTTCTACAGGTTTGAAGTGCCGCAAGGAATTGTTTCAATTGACAAAAGATTATTCTGTGCAAGTTAGAAAATGTTTGAACAAGATGGAGAAGTTGATGGTAGATCAGTGAGCGATGGTGATGCAATTGGCTACAGTGGATGTTTTTGTGTTCCAAATGTCAAGGTGATGCAACATAACAGATTCATAATGATTAATTTCTATTTATTTTCTCGAGGTGATTGAATTTAATCAATTTTTGGAAGCGTATTAAAGAGGTAAAAAATGTTTGATTGTTCATGATTTAAATCGAATGCATGATGGATCTAAAGGATGACACAAAATTGAAATTGTAATTAATAATTGGTAACATGTTTTTGGTGGAATTTGTTGAAGACGATGTGTGTTTTGATCATAGTATTGTATTGAGGTGTTGTCATTTGCTGGAAACATGATGTATTGGAGATGAGAGATCAGAAATACCGATGGTGATGGAGATTCAATTGAAGAATTGAATTAGTGTGCAATCATGTAGTTATATCATCTACAAAGGTATATCTACCTATGTCTACAATCACATTAGTTAGTTTGAATAATTGATCAAGTTATTGAAGATTCAACTGACACTGGCATGCTGAACAGAGGACAGTAAGGATAAGTTTGATTTGATCAGTTTAACCATCAATTTTATGTTAGTTAATGATTGTTTGTGACCCGATTTATGTTGTATTGAATTTATTGGGTTGACCAATGTGTTTTGGTGGGATCAAATTTGAATTTTAGGTCAGTGGGTAAAATGTTTTAGGTTAAAGGCTGACTTGTATAATATTATGAAAGAAGGATGAAATTGTGAAGTAGGGTAAGTATTTTAGGTGTTGCAATTAGAATTGATGATTTTTTGGAGTTTGTTGATGTCTAAGGTGGAGCATTTATTAGAATTGAAGTGGATCTATTATATAGAAAGGTCATATTCAAATCAAACATTCTTGAGTCTATCTCAAGGCAAGCCCTAATAGGTTTGCAAGCTAAAATCCTTTAACTAGGCCGATGTTAATAGGGTGGGCAGGCTCTTTAACATGATTTGAAGTGTAAACCCCTTTAAATAGGTGACTCTCAGAAGGAGTTTGAAATCTCATAATAGAGTAGTCTTTAACAGGACTTGTTAACTTCTAACCAAGATAAAATACTCTTAACCGGGTATACCCATAATAGGGTGATTGTAACAACTCCTAACAGGGAAAATTTCTTGGTGCACTAGTGAAATTTTTGGATACCATTCCACATGTGGTTTTCTCCCTCTAAAAAGGGTTTTTTCCATGGGAAAAACTTGTGTGTTGTGTCTATTTGATGTGAATAGTTTATGTGTTAAGTCTCTTTGTGTTATTTTATTTTTCCTGTTGGATCTTGTGGAAGATATTTAAGTTTTGTTTTAGGTTTGTGGGTATAGTGATTCACCCCCTCTCAGTTCCTTTGAACACTAACAATTTTAGGGTTCAAGAATTGAGAGGGAATGAATTGTAATGATAAAATTCAAATGTATTAGATCATGTTTAAGGCAGTGGCCGTGTAATGAGATTGTAATGTATTTATCTATAAATTGATGAATTATGTGAGTGTAGATCATGGATGAAAAGGTGTTGTCGAGTGAAGATAGTCTGCAAGAAGCATAAGTGTTGTGCTTAATTGGATATGAATGAGAAAAGGAGAAGTGATACACTCAAATCATTATACTTGTTGATTCCTAATGATTTCTGCAAGAAAATCACTTAATAGGATAGACTTTAACAGTTTTGATTTATAAATCCTTTAACGTGGTGAATCTTTAACTAGAGTCTAAAATCCATTACAAAGGTTACTCCTAACAGGGTAAATCTCTTAACAGGGCTAGAGGCAAATCCCTTAACCGGGTGAATCCTATCAAGGCATCATTGTAAGCTCCTAATAGGGTTAGGCCTTTAATAGGGCACATTTCAAAAGAGTGAAAATATTTATGGGTGCTAATCCCCACCATGTCTTTCACCCTTAGTTAGGGTTTCCATGATAAAAATATTGGTGTTATTTTGTTGCATGTGTGGATGATTGTTTGGTTACTTTACTTATTGCATGAATAAGGTTCAAAGTTGATGAATGTGATTTATGGTGTTGAATGAATTGTGAAAAGTTTCAGATCTGATAAATTATTAAATCACCCCCCTCTCATTAATCTTGGACCTTATAGTATTAAAAATCCATGTGTTAGAAACCTTTTAGGGAGCTTAAATGTGTCTTTCCTTCCTTTTCTTTTTTGACATCCAATATCCTTTGTGGATTTTCATCTTTTATAGGAAAGCACTCCTTCTTGCATGAGTTTGTTGTTTAACACAAGGTTATTTGTATCCTGAGTTGCAACCTTACACTTGCTTGAAAGTACATGTCTATTATAAAATATCTATCACTTAGGGATTATATGGATCTTATTTCTCATTTCTTTTCATGACATATTATCTCTTTGTTGTTAATATCTATTGTACTATGATTTCTTCCCATGTATCGACTCATTATTATGAGATCTTTCTCCTACTAAGATTAGAATCTTACTTGGAATTTATTGCTTACTTGGGAGTGCATATCTTGTCTAATTGGGAGGACCACTAAGATTATATAATGTGGCTTTTTTTCCTCTCCCCTTTTATCTCTCTATGGTTTTGCATTATTTCATGATATATATTCCTTTTGGAATAAGATACTTTGTTACAAACAAGATCCTTGTGTTTTTCCTTAACAATCCTTTTTATGACTCAAAATGGCATGTTTATCATTTAATCATCCATAGTTCATCATTTCAATTCTTTCCTTGAATACTTTCTTACTTTATAAGTAATGTCTTTTCTATCATATAAATATTTGTTTTACATTACGAGTTCTCTATAATGTGCCGCTTATTTTGTTTAAAATTGTATATTTATTCTAAAGTGACTTTCATTAAAGGTGTATTTTATATCCTGCCTTCACACTTTGGGGGGGGGCAATGTTGCATGTACATTCTTTCTCTCTTTTTTCTAAGGATCTACTTTCCTTTGTATAGTGACACTTCTTTATCAGGTGAAATTCTTTTCCTATAAATAATTATTGGTTTTGATTAGGATTCTATCTTATACAAGAGGTGTGAATCCTTGATCATCATCTCTTCCTTATTTTCAAAACTATATTGATTATAGACATTCTCTCTTACTTTGCATCTCAAATTTTGTCATCCTTCATCACGAATCCCTATTTCACCTAGCAATAGGGGGCTAAATGGGTGCATTCTTGTTCTCTTCCCCCCCATTGTCTTGAAGATATTATTTTTGTTCAAGAATGTCTCTTGAAGGTAGATGTATTGCAAACAATATCTCTTCATTTAAAGGGTCTCTTCTCATAAGAAAAATATCCTTTCATGATTATCTACTTTCTTAGATTATAAGAGTTAACATTCTTATCTAAGTTTGTGGTATACATTTTTGTTTTAAGGATATCTCCTGGTTGTTGGAAGTAGATATCCTTGATTCTATTCCTTATAATGAATACTATGTATCCATCATAAGGAGGGGGCATACATACGACCTCCCTTGTACATTCTCTTTGGACATTTTCCTTATAAATTTTTGCAAACAACCAATCCCCATGATATTATTGATTCATATCAATTCATGGGGTGCATATAAACAAAATAATCCCCATGGATATAGCGGATCTATATCCATCCATGGGGTGAAAATAAACAAAATAATCTTCATGGTTATAAGTGATCTGTATCCATCTTTGAAGTGCACATATAAACAAATATTTATGAATATAATGGATCTGTATCCATTGATGAGGTGCACATAGACAAAGTTGCTAGTAGGCACATATTTTTAGATAGAATTGAATAACATGGCATACAACCTTCTAGAACCTTCAATTATATCTCTTGTGTGGTTCACAGTAAGACATACAACCTTACCAGGCAAGGTAATCGCACCCCTCTCTCTCTCACTGTGTTATCATGTTAATTATATTAAATCATGGAGTTGGTATCGTCGCTGGTGGTGCTCTTGTTCTTCCTATATGATCACTTGTGCTCTTGCAATAGATTTCCATATATGATATTAGTGGGTGAGGCATTTATGGCCAATGCCTCTTTCACAAGTTGATTTGGAGTTTTGTTTTAGTACTAACCACTTTTTTTTATTTTCGGTGTCTTTTGTCTTTGCTTTTTTTTTGCGTCCTTATGCATGGATGTGGAGTTAGGATCCTTAGTCTTGGGATTATGTCCTTAGAATTAGTGATGTATTATGAAGAAATAATCTCTCTCTCTCTCTCTCTCTCTCTCTCTCTATCATGATCATGAGTTTGTATCATACTCCCGCTGAAGTGGGGGATAAATTTATAGTCCTAAAAAGTAAGCACTTTCTTTTTCGGACCATTTTAGCCCTTCTTAGTGTATTTATGATGATAGGACCTCACATTGCACCCAATTGCATACATAATTTAAATCAAGGCTCTACCTCATCCTTAAATATTTCTCAAAGCTCTATGTCAGCTCTAATCTCTATGCACAAATTTCCCATTTACCTATCCATTCACATAATTCATTTCCCTCTTAGGCTTCATTTTGGAAATTATGATCAATTTTTTCTCTTACCTTTCTATTTTTCTCTAAACCACTTAACACCCCTTGAATCTCAAAAATTTACCTAAAACTTAACACCTTATGGGTATAGTTCAAACCTAGTTTAACCTATACTAGGTATAGGTCTAACCACTTTCAAACTATACCTCATGAGTTGAAATTTGGTGGGTTTCAGGCTTGATGCAAGATGTTTTCTTTTTCCCATCTAGTGAAGTCAACCTTTGTGAATTTGGACGCTAAAATCACTATAAAAGGAGACTTATCCCAGTCTTTTTCACACCTCTTATGATGCAAGCTATCTACACGCAAGAAAACATCTACTCTCAATTAATCAAGAAAACTACTGTGCATTCAAGGAGTTCAATCCAGCAAGCATTAAATTTCATCTATCTTCATGCATTCCCTTCTATAGATCTAGATTATTTATCCATAGGAAGAAAAGGAGTTGGCAATCAAGGGAGGAGATCTACATCCATCCATTCAAGTCTTCCTCTTCTTCTTCTTTGATCCAATATTGAGGCAAATTACAAACATCTACCACATGAGGGTTTTCTTACATGGTTTCATTCTAATTTTTGTATTGAGTTGATGCAGGAGCATATTGGGATTCTTAAAAATCTTGCATCAACCAAAAAGATTTCCTTTTAGTTTCTTTGTTGTCTTGTTCCAGTTGGGCGGTTTTGGTGTTTTAGGTGGCGGTCACTCCAATTGGTTCTTTATCTTAGGAGATCTGATGGGTTTGTTCTAGACATTGTAGAGAATTTTTTGTCTATGATTGCATCATTTTTTGTTTTGTTTTGTTTTTGAGAAGATATCTTAATATTGGTCTGGTCCTATTCTTTAGTTTACCATTTGTTCTTGGTGTTTCTGATCAGTTTCCCAATCTTCCAGTAGGAGTCTCCATGTGTGATCATGCTAGCTCATTATTAAGGTTGAGGCTGACATTATTGTATGATCACATCCCTTAATACTTGCATTGGAGGTTGTTCCTAATGGTTTTGGGTCCTGACCTAATTGTTGTAACATGTTTTATTCTTCTTGGATGATGTGATCTTTTCTAGCCAGCTTGTGGCTCGTGGTATTGTATATATTTGTATTCTTAGGGTCTTTAGAGGGGGATATTTTTGGTAGGTATCTTGGAGATGCTAGCATCCAGCATGGATCTAGTTTTGTGACTGTAATTAGGCATGTGTGGCTTAGAATATAACTTGATATGTTGTTGGGCATGTATTTTGTAAATCTTGGAGGATGATAATATGAAGTCCTGCAAGGCATGTTTGTTGTTAATTTCTGCATTTTTATGAATTGTAGTAGATTGTTTCCATTGTTTTGACTATTGCTGCATGGTTCAATTTTCTCCATTGGGGATACTCTTTCCATGACTCCATCATATGGTATCAAAGTGAGTTTGATCTTGTGGTGGCAGTGATCTGAGAACCTTGACTTACAAATTTCTTGTGGCATTTCTTTTGAGGTGGAAGGGACTAAATCTAGCATGCATCAACAAAGAACGTGTTTAAGAGTGGTTGTAAGGGATTACTGTGGAAGGTTGAGTTGTTGTTACCGGTTGATGGCTAGTGTGAGTTATCAGAGTGTGTGATGGTTTATTTTTTATTTATGAGCTCGTGATCCTATGGAGGGGTTTTTGTGGGATGGCAGAATGTAAATCTGACCTATGAAAATGAAGGATATATGCAAGGATGGATCAGAGGGTAGTTGTTTCTGATTGTGAAGCTTGGAGTGGGTTGTGTTCCTTGAGACAGCCTATTGGTAGATAGATCATCGATTTGAGGCAGGCTATGAGCATGGTCCATAGATTGTGGAGTGAGAGGTAATTGAGATCTTGTAGTCAAATTGCTAAGCAGAGGCAGTTGTACCTTGTGAAGGGAGAGAGCTTGCTAGATAGGATGAACCCTAGAAATGTGAAGAAATTTTTTGATGCAAAATTAGTGTTGAAACTCTTTTTTTTACACTAATTTGAATTTCAACATTTCTTTAATTTTTTATATCTACTTTATTGAATAAATAATATTCAATAAGTAATTTAAATACCTAAAATTAAGGAAGGTCATAATAAAAAATAGACCATACATTGCAAGTTGATAACAGAGTTCACCCCTTAAGGGATACATCTCCGAGTTTGCTTTAAAGGCGCAACCGATCCATTAATAATAGATATAAAAATACACCAAATTTCCTTCATACAATATCAACCTGCAAATAGTCTTCTAGATTCTTCTTGGAAGATATAAACTCACTTAGAGTTTATACAAATTCTCCCTACAAATAAAAATGCTATTAAAAAACCTTTACTTCTCCAAAACTACTTATACAAATAAATTATAGCCACTTATCTACCAAAAATAGATGCGTATTACATTGACAGTACCCAACCCTTATATAAGAAAGGTCACAAGTTTAAGTATTCTCATTACATTTAATTTAACCTTTTTTAAAAGGTATAATTTAAATACATTTTCACCTAGATTCAAACACGTCTATATGTTTGGTGCAACAGATAAAGCTTATCCTCATATTTATGAGATTGTTGGTTCAAATGCACATGTGAGCATCCTTTATTGACTTTTTCCTCCAGCATTGGGCCACACAATAAAGATAAAGTGCTCCCATTTAATTCCAACATCCACATGTGTGGTGCATTGGTAAAGGTGTTTATTAGTGTGGGGTAGGTTGTGGGATTGATGATAAATTAGTTTTCCATGAACATGATAATCTAATTCTTCTAATTAATTACAATAGATTAGTGTTTCATATACATCCTTGAAATCTTCATCTCTAGCATATTGTTCAATATAACTTTCATGAGATAAAGAACTATTTTGTGTAATTATGGATGCATAAATAGAAGGTCTTGATAACATATCAACAACTTTATTTTGTGTACCTTTCTTATACTTGATGACCAAATGGAATTGCTGCAAGAACCCCATCCCCCAAAAATGTCATGACTATTGTAGCTTGGATTGTGATTGAAGATATTGCAAAGGTTGATGATCTATATGGATGATTGTCTCTTTGCCCATCAAATAATGTTTCAACTTCTTCACACTCTTAACCAAAGCATACAATTCTTTTTCATAAGTAGGATAGTTTCTCACCACACCACTGAAGGTCTCAGAATGGTACCAAATTAGCTTCCTGTGTTGTATTAACATTGCTCCCATGGCATAGTCACTTGCATTAGTTTCAATCTCAAATGGTTTTTGTAAATCTGTTAAGGCCAAAACTGGGGCTGTACTAATCTTCTCTTTCAAAGTTTCAAATGCTTTTTGTTCTTTTCCTCCCCATTGCAAGATCTACTTAGTGCTTGTCAAAGCATGTAAAGGAGATGCAATAAATGAAAATTTAGCAATGAACTTCCTCCAATATTGAACTACTCCTAGGAAGCTCCTAACTTCAATAACATTATTAGGCTTAGGTCATTTACTGATGGCTTCAACTTTAGAGGGATCAATTTTCAATTCACCACCCCCTACAATATAGCCTAAATAAACTAAAGATGTTTTTCCAAATTCACACTTGGACATATTTAGGCATAATTTATCCTTTTTCAAAACATCTAAGACTTTCCTAACATGCATTACATGATCTTCCTTATTTTTACTAAAAATCAATAGATCATCTAAGTAGACTATTACAAAATCATCTATGAATGACCTGAATATGTCATTAATAACTCACATGAATGTGGCAGGAGCATTGCAAAGCCCAGAGGGCATAACTAGCCATTAAAAAAACCTTGGTTTTTTTTAAAAGTGGTTTTCCAAATATCACCTTCAGAAATTCTAATTTGATGATAACGAATTCTTAAGTATAACTTAGTGAAATAGACTGCTTCCCTTAATTGATCTAACAAATCATCAATATGAGGAAGAGAGTAATGATTCTTCACCATGATCTTGTTCAATGCTCGAAAATCCACACACATTCTCCATGTACCATCTTTCTTTGGTACTAGCACAACAAGTGATCAACATGGTGAAGTACTTGGTCAAATGAATCCTTTCTCAAGTAACTCTTGCACTTGCTTCTTATTTCTTCATTGACAATAACTGATAACCTATACAAACCAATGTTAGGAAGAGGGGAATCTTTCTGTAATTGAATCTCATGTTGTATCTCTCTCTTTGGAGGTAATCCTTGAGGTTTCTGAAACAACTCATCATAGTTAGAAACAATCTTAACCAATTCATCTTTATGTTTAGGATCACATCCTTTGAAAGCATTGGATTTATGCTCATCCTTTTCTTTTACAATCATGAGTACAATTTTTTTTCTAGAATTTACAAGTCTCTTCATTCGTCCTGTAGTAACAAGAGACTAATTAGTCTTCACACGATGGGCTCTCACAATATACTCAATCCCATCTTTTACTAGATGATACTTGTTCTCCTCTCTATAGAATATAGGTTTTCTATCACACAAATATAGACTTCCCAAAAAAATCCCACAAATATCTAGTGGCACAACATCCAACTCTACCTCATCGGTGAATTTAGATGTAATTGCAAATCTAATATTACATTGTTTAGACACCTGCAAATCAAAATTTTCACATACCCATCCTAAAGGATATGATTTTGGATGAGGCTTAGTTTCAAGTCCCAATGTCTTAACAAATTCTTGAGAAATAAGATTAGCTTGTGAACCACTATCAAAAAGTGTATCAATTTTTGTATGTTTTGAGATGACTCTAATATGAAATATCTCACTTCATTTCCTTTCATCATGCATAGTTTAAGATTTTGAAGAATGAGTACTAGAGATAGAACTAGAAACAAAATAAATACCTTGTGAACCCATGGTCTTGATCTTGGTTTCATCACCTGAATCTGATCCAAGATCTTGTTAGATTGTAGTAGTGGTCTTCTTATCACCCCTCTTGTTCCCAAACCTTTTTGGTCTGATTTCTAGATGAAGCCTCCAACACTTGGCATCCTCATGTCCTTCCTTTTTGCAAGGTGAACATGTGGGCTTCTCACTTTCTTTCTTCATCGTAGTTACTCTTTTGACCTTTCCCTTTCCTTTGTGCTTTCTTGTGACTGCTGGATCTGGCTTCTAGGAGGAGTTCTCATGGACATTCTTTCCTCTTGACTCAATGTGAGTATCTTGGACACAAACTTCATCAAAATTAGTTTGGTTAAACATGAGAATAATACATCTCAAATAACTATGTAACCCACCAGTATACTTCAAAATAATTTCTTGTGTATATATAAGAATTATCAATGTTAATGCCCTCTTTCTAAACTCTTGTGTATAATCTTGCACACTTTGTCCTTTACCTTGTCTTAGATTTTCCCAATCCATTAATGATTGTTGCATGTATCCTAATGGATAAAATTTCTTCTTTAATGTAGATGTAAATTCATTCCAAGAAGATTTCATTTTACCTTTCATGCAAAGATCTTCTTGAATCTTACTCTCCCACTGTGATGCCCAAAAGTTTGGGTCAAAACACAACCAACAATTTATTTTTTTTTAAAGAGAAAAAGTTCCACGTTGAAGTTGCGGCAAAGAGGTTTCAACGACGTGGTCACAAAAGACTCTGGCGATCAACCTCAACAATGTTGAAACCATATGATGCTAGATGATAACGATATAATCGAAGAAGATCGTTGATCATCTTCTCGATCAATATCATCGATCATCGATCTAAAAAGCTTATAGGTTATCTAGGAGGAATTGAATGTTATAGTTTACATCATTCTAAAAATAGGTTAACCATATCCCAAAAGGGTACATATCAAGCCAATATGATTCTATAATTGTGTAGTCCATTTATGGAAATGATGAATATAAAATTCAATTTGACGTTTACATCAATATTCATTTTCAAATGAATAAATACTAGTTCAATTTATAATTACAACATACCCATTTAATCAATGTACTTTTAACCAATTAATACTCTCAAAGGTAACATTAGTTTATGATAAATATTATCAAAGTTTATGATTCATTAATATTTATGGTAGTAATTGATAAATATGATATATATTAATTAATTATAATATTTATTAGTTAGTTACTATACTTATAATGTATCGATTAATAATATAATCATGTTATAACATTAGCATGTGGTACCATAAATATTAACTAAATATCCTATTAAAACTTTGTCAAATAAAATCCATTTATAATTATTAACTATCCTTGATTATTAACAATACTATCTAACTACAATAAAAACAAGACTTAATTTTCAAATTWCATATTTTAATAACATCTTAAATTAACTTTATTAAAATTACTAACTAATCTACACTAATATTAATAACATGATATTATTAACAATTTAGCATAATAACAACTACAATCTAAACTAACTTATCTAATCACTAAACTAAACACTAAACTAGACAGCTAACCTATCAAATCACAAACCTATCTATCCATCAAATCTTCTAGCCCAACTATTTACTCAAGCACCCCTACTCTATGCATCCTAGGGTTCTATCCATCTACCCTATTCCCCACATCCCATCCCTCTAGGACAAGGAGGGGTACGAAAGAAGGGGAAGATGAAAATAAGTTTGATCAAGAACTTTTAATAGCTCTACCAAGACCTGCGCCAATCCAGCGCATGGGGGAAGATGAAACATGAAAAGGGAAGTGGAAAGTGGGACCCACTCCCTTCCATGAACAAAGTATAATACCAAATTCAACTTGCCATTCAATTCCAGGCATGGCTTTGACCTGCGAAAGCTTAAAAGGTGAAGGGGCTTTGATGATGTGTCAGCCCAAGTACACACACTTGACCAATCATAGGTTCAGAATATAATACAAGACTCAAGTGGGTAAAGAGAGAAATGAACCCAAAACCCCACTCCCAAGGTGCGAATTTCATGGGGAAAGGAGTCCTCCTCAAAACCCATGCATGGTAAGGAAAGGTGGGGACCACAGTATGCAAGGGCAAAGTCAACCAAAGAGTTTAAAATTTTGCATTGGAAGGTAAAGTGAGGGAAGGAAGTATAAGGTGGGTCCCATGGGGAGTGAGATGAAACATTAAGCCCTAACTTAGAAGTTATCATAAGCATTAAGAGGAAACTAATAGTGTGTTTAAGGAGTTAATAAAGGTGAGTTAGAAAGGGCATCCCTAAAGAAATATTCTGTGTGCAATGTATGAGGGAGGGAATTAATTTTCCTCCCCATACATTTTCCAGAGACCTGGAAAGTGTTATGGTGAGTTTGTTTTGCACATATATCTTTTTTTTTTGCTTATTTTTATTTCTTTGAGACAATGGATGTACCAATTAATTAATGTATCATACTGAGGAGTTTGATGGATAGACTATCTATTGAAGAGTTTTCTACAAAGCAATCAATTATGTTCTATTGTTTCCTTTAAACATTAAGATATCAATGGTCATATAATAGGATTGTTATCCACATGGGTTATTATAGATTAATTGATCAACTAATTTGAATTCAACTCATTTACAAATACATCAATAAAGTTTACAACAAAACATTGAAATGAATATTTCCACACAATGAAAGATCAAGATAATAATAGTCTCTCATCCATTTCACCTTCACAATAACTTCAAGTGAGAGGCATTACATTCACTTTTACCTCAAATGAAATCTAAATACAAAGATATATTCACC
>MU225242.1:1011672-1042230 GCA_018584345.1 Thuja plicata
ATCTAACAAATCCTTGTTCAGGGTTCTAATAATATCACCAAAACCTCACTATGGTATAACCATATAATACATCATCAAAACATTACTCATCCTCTTCGTAGGAGTTACTAGAATCATCACATCAACTATTAATTTAATCCAAGATAACTTAAGACTTAACACATAACTAATTTGGCATTTACATCTCGACTTCTTGAATCTAATCCTTTCAACAAAAGTACTCAATGGACCCTTAATAGTCTAGTTGGATCTATGATCTACAAGGTAACATACTACATCCAAGATTCACTTACACAATTAACAACCTAGAGATATCACCTCTGTCATTGCGATACTAAAATAGGTACTGACATGAAGGTACAATAGATAGTTCTATCCCGAGGTACAAATCTGTTAGGGATTTACCAATCATCCAGATACTACAACACTCCTTAATCCTTCGACATCGAAGTGTTGAGGGAAAGGTGGAAATGGGGTGGGCCTTACACCCACCATATCAACACAGTGCCTCCTATTTGAAGAGTAGCCAACTGAACCTTGGATCCTTCATCCTTAATGCTTTGAACCCTGCAATAGACTTCAATCTGCTTAATCCAATTATATAGCTTTTCTACATTAAGCTCACCATTATACATTGGCAAATCAAATTTTACATTTAATTTTAACAAAGGTAATTTAAGATCTGCCTTTTCTAGATCATATTTCTAAGATGCAGATGAAGGTGGAGAAGAAGATGTAGAAGGAAGAAGAGGACTTGGAAGAGAGTCTCCACCAACTCCTTCATCCTTAACTTTATTAGTGCCTTCTCCATCTTTCCTTCATTATTTATACAAATATTCCAGCATGGCCTTCATATAGAGAAAAGATTGCCGAAATGCCATATTAGAATCAAGGCTTTCTTCTCCTACACCTGCCATTACTTGTCATGGAATTGTGTCTTGTACCAATCTCTAGATTATACTCTTCAAGTGATCCTTCTCCAGGCTTGAGTTCAGACCTAGTTAGCATTCAACAAAAGTGCTTGCAAATACTTGATCAACTACTCTGATACCAACTTGATCCAAAATTAGTGCTAAAACTCTTTTGTTTTTACACTAATTTGAATTTCAACATTTCTTCAAAAAAATTTTATATCTACTCTATTGAATAAATAACATTCAATAAGTAATTTAAATACCTAAAATTGAGAAAGAATCATAATAACAAATAGACCATACACTGCAAGTTGATAATGAAGTTCACTCCTTAAGGGCTTCATCTCCAGGGTCACTTCAAAGGTGCAACCGATCCATTAATAATTGATGGAAAAATACATCAAATTTCCTTCATACAATATTAACCAACAAATAGTCTTTTGGATTCTTCTAGGAAGATATGAACCCAGTTAGAGTTTATACAAATTCTCCCTACAACTAGAAAGGCTATTAAAAAACCTTTACTTCTCTAAAAATGCTTATACAAATCAATTCTAGGCACTTCTCTACCAGAAATAGGCATGTATTACAATGACAATACCCAACCCTTATATAGGCAAGGTCACAAGTTCGAGTCTTCTCATTGCATTTAATTTTACCTTTATAAAAATATATACTTTAAATACATTTTCACCCAGATTCAAACACATCTCCATGTTTTGTGCAATGGTTAAAGCTTATCCTCATATTTATGAGGTTGTTGGTTCAAATCCACATGTGAGCATCCTTTATTGACTTTTTCCTCCAGCATTGGGCCACACAATAAAGATAAAGTGCTCCCATTTAATTCCAACATCTACATGTGTGGTGCATTGGTAAAGGTGTTTATTGGCGTGGGGTAGGTTGTGGGATAAAATCCCACCCAATGTACATTTTCATTAAATGCAAATTTATCATCAAATTTAAATTTAAATGAGCCCATATGCATGCACGTGAAAGCATGTGGAGTAATGGTGAAAACAATAAATTACCTTGAGTAGGTTGTGGGTTCAAATCCCACTTACTAGATTCTTAAATTGAATTTACTTTTTGTCCATGTGTCATTATTTTACCATGCCATGTGTCATCCACATCATTCCATATGTCAATATGTCAGTGTGCCATGTGTGAATGTACCTCTATTATGCATTCATCTTCCGAAGGCCATAAATTTTGCATACGATGTCCGTTTGAATCCATTCAAAATGCATTGGAAAACCCTTGACGAGCTCTATAATATGAAGTAATTTTAATCAGTATTTGAAACTATAATTTTTTTCACCATCAATTTAGATTGATTATGGAGGATCCTCCTGGATCAATTTTTGAAGACCTTAGGGTTGAGCTGGGGTCTAAGATTTGTAAGGCTTTGGTTGGTTTGAGGAGGAATCTTGAACCTAAGAGTGAGTGTGAAGAAGCTATAGAAGAGATGAAGAGGTTGAGTTGGAATCTACCAGTCATGAGGTGGATTGTTTGGCTTATGAGAATGATTGTTCGAAGGAGGAGAAAGAAAGTTATGGTTGCTACTGAGATTGAGGTTAAGCTTGATGAGGTACGTACACTGGTGAAATTTTTGATTGAGATTGCAGAGCATAAGGTAGATTTCATAATCTGTTACTTGGATTTAATGATCTAGTTGAGGAATGTCTTTTTATTGAGGAGGATAATGAGATTTCTAATATTGAAGAGGTTGATGTTTCTGAAGTTGGAGTTGAGATTCCTTTGGCTGAATTTGATAACCTTGATGGGGTGGTTGTTAAGTTTGATACTATTCGCAGTAGGGGTATTACTATTTATGAGATTAGTGAGTATGAAGGGGCTTTTAATAAGACTCTTATTTCTAATTTTATGCATGGTTTTGATGGAGAGTTGCAGACTAACTTGTTTTAGTTGAGTGTTGATTTGTTGTAGAGATTACCTAGAGGGTTTGAGGGAAGAGACATGTGGTTCTTTGCTGATGTTGATACTAATCAGATTGATTTTCTGGAAGAGGATGTTGTATCTTGCATTGCAGTGTAGGTGTGGAAAAATGGACTTATTTCCTTGACATAGATACGTATTTGAGCATGAGGATAGATATGGTGGGAGTCAAGATGAATACTGAGATGAAGAAAGAATTGTTGATGATGATGAAGATGGATGAATGGATGAACGATAAGGGTGGTGGACTAAATGATGTTCTTGATTTCCTAATTACTGATGGAATGATGATAGAGGGTGTTCAAATGTATAATGAGAATGAGTGGTTGAAGTTGATTAGTGAGTTTGAGGAGAAGAGTGTAGATCTTGAGTTTAGTTCTGTTGTAGATCAGTTTGATTCTTCTTATGGATTTGTTGGTTGGTTTGATTTAGTGCAGAGGTTGTGGAAATCAGATCAAAGGAGGCAAAGATCTTGTGTGTGCCAGTTCATATTCTTAACCATGAGGTTTGGGAAGCCTAAGGTTAAAATAAAATCTTTTATCTAGTTGTACATTTCTTCTATAATTGCAAAGTGAGAGGCTCACTTTTTATTCTTGGGATTCTTAGCAATCTTGCATCAACCAAAAAGATTTCCTTTTAGTTTCTTTGTTGTTATGTTCCAATTGGGCAATTTTGGTGTTTTAGGTAGCAGTTTCTCCATTTGTCTCTTTATCTTATGCGATCTGATGGGTTTGTTCTAGATATCCTAGAGAATCTTTTTCTATTATTGTATTGTGTTTCATTCTATTTTGGAGAAGATATATAAATATTGTTTTGATATTATTTTTTAGTTTACCTGTTGGTCTTGGTGTCTCTGATTAGTTTCCCAATATTCTAGTGGGAGTCTCTATGTGTGATCGTTCTATCTCATTATTATGGTTGAGGATGACATTATTGTATCATTGCATCTCTTAATTCTTTCTTTGGAGGTTATTCCTAATGGTTTTGGGTCCTGACTTAATTTTTGTAACACTTTTTCTTCTTCTTGGAGGATGTGATCTTTTCTGGTCGACTTGTGGCTCATGGTCTTATATATATTTGTAGTCTTTGGGTCTTTAGAGGGGGATATTTTTGGTAGGTAGATTGGAGTGGCTAGCATCTATCATGGATCTATTTTTGTGACTGTAATCAGGCATGCAGCTAAGAATGTAAATTGGCAGGTGGATGTGCATGTATGTTGTAAATCTTGGAGGATGATAATATGAAGGCTTGCGAGGCATGTTTGTTGTTGAATTCTGAGTTGTTTATGAATTGTTTTGGAATGTTTCCATTGTGTTGACTCTTTCTGCATGTTTGGACTATCTCCATTGGAGATACTATTTCCATGACTACATGAGATGGTATCAGAGTGAGTTTGATCTTGTGGTGGCAGTGATATGAGATCTTAGACTTGCAAAGTTCTTGGGGCATTTCTTGTGAGGTCACAAAGACTAGATATGGCTCACATCAATGAATGACTTGGGTAAGAGTAGTTGGAAGGGATTGTTGCAGAAGGTTGAGTTGTTATTACTAGTTGATGGATAGTTTGAGTTATAAAAGTGTGTGATGGTTGATTTTATGTTCTTGAGCTCATGATCCTATGAGGGGTTTTTTGGGGGATGACAAAATGTAGATCTAACCTATGATAGTAGAGGATTTTCACAAGGATGGATAAGAGGGTAGTTGTTTCTGATTGTGAAGATTGGAAGGGGTTGTGTTCCTTGAGACATCCCATTGGTGGAAAGATCATTGATTCAAGGTAGGATAAGAGTATGGTTAATAGATTGTTGAGAGAGAGGCAATTGAGATCTTGTAGTTAGATTGTAAAGCAAAGGAAGTTGCACCTTTTGAACAGAGAGAGATCGCTAGATAGGATGAACCCTAGAAATGTGAAGAAAATGTTGGAAGACCTTAGGGTTGAGTCAAGGTCTAATATTTGTAATTCTTTGGTTGGTTTGAGGAGGATTTGTGAACTTGAGAGTGAGTGTGACGAATCTACTGAAGAGATTAATAGGTTGAGTTGGCATCTACCGATAAAGAGGTGGATTGTTTGTCCTGTGAGAAGGATTGTTTGAAGGAGGAGAAAGAAAGTTAGGGTTACTAATGAGATTGAGGTTAAGCTTGATGAGGTATGTATACTAGTGAAATCTTTGACTAAGATTCTAGAGGATAAGGTAGATATGGTTATGGATTAGTTTTATAATCTATTACTTGGCTCTTATGAGCTAGTTGAAGAATGACTTGTTATTGAGGAGGATAATGAGATTTTTGATATTGAAGAGGTTGATGTTGCTGAAGTTGGAATTGAGAATCCTTTGGTTGAATGTGAAAACCTTGATGGGTTGCTTTCTTAGTTATATATTGATCGCACTAGGGGTGTTACTATTGATGAGATTAGTGGGTATGAAGGGGCTTGTGATAAGACTCTTAGCTATGATTTTATGCATGGTTCTTAAGAATGTTTGCAGACTGACTTGTTTTAGTTGAGTGTTGATTTCTTGCAGAGATTACCTAGAGGGTGTAAGAGAAGAGACATGTTGTTCTTTATTGATACTGATACTAATCAGATTAATTGTGTGGAAGAGGATGTTGTCTCTTTTGTTGTAGTGCAGGTGTGGAAAAAAGGATTGTATTTCCTTGACAGAGATGAGTATTTGAGCATGAGGATGGATATGGTGGGATTGAAGATGAAGATATAATTGTTGATGATGATGAAGATGGATGAATAGATGAAGGATAAGGGTATTGGATTTAGTGATGTTCTTGATTTCTTGATTGCTAATGGACTGATGACAAAGGGTGTTCGGTCGTGGTATGAGAATGAGTGGTTGAATTTGATTAGTGTGTTTGAGGAGAAGAGTGCAGATCTTGAGTTTAGTTATGTTGCTAATTGGTTTGGTTCTTCCTATGGATTTTTTGGCTGGTTTGATTAAGTGAAGAGGTTGTGGAAATAAGATCAGTGGAGGCAAAGAGTTTGTGTGCTGATTCATATTCTTAACCATCAGGATTGGAAAGCCTACGGTTAAAATGAAATATTTTATCCATTTGTAGATTTATTCTACAACTTCAAAGTGAGAGGCTCAATTTTTATTAACCCCAAGTGTTTGATACAGGAGAATCTTGGGATTCTTAGCAATCTTGCATCAACCAAAAATATTTCCTTCTAGTTTCTTTGTTGTTTTGTTCTAGTTGGGAATTCTTGGTGTTTTAGGTGGTGATCACTCCAGTTGGATCTTTATGTTATGCGATCTGATGGGTTTGTTCTAGATATCCTAGAGAAGATTTTTCTGTAATCCCATCATTTTTCATTCTATTTTGGAGAAGATATATTAAGATTAGTTTAGTCCTATTCTTTAGTTTACTAGTTGGTCTTGGTGTTTTTGATCAGTTTCCCAATCTTTTGGTGGGAGTCTCTGTGTGCGATTGTGCCAGCTCATTATTATGGTTGAGGCCAACATTATTGTATGATTGCATCTCTTAATGCTTGCATTTGAGGTTGTTCCTAATGGCTTTGGGTCCTGACCTAATTATTGTAACACATTTTCTTCTTCTTGGAGGATGTGATATTTTATGTCCAACTTGTGGCTCATGGTCTTGTATATATTTGTGGTCTTAGAGTCTTTAGAGGGGAGATTTTTAGTAGGCAGTTTGGAGAGGCTAGCATCTAACATGGATCTGGTTTTCTAAGTGTAATGAGGTATGTGTGCCTTAGAATGTAACGTAGCATGTTGTTGGGCATGTATATTGTAAAGCATGGAGCATGATAATATGAAGGTCTATGAGGCATGTCTGTTGTTCCTTTATGATTTTTTAATGAACTGATGTGGATTGTTTCCATTGTGTTGAATCTTGATGCATGGTTGGATTGTCTCCATTGGGGATACTCTTTCCATGACTGCATCAGATGGTATCAGAGAAACTTCAATCTTGTGCTGGTAGTGATTTTAGATCCTAGACTTGCAAAGTTACTAGGTCATTTCTTGTGAGGTAGAAGAGACTAGATCTGGCACACATCAATGAAGGAATTGGGTAAGAGTGGTTGGAAGGGATTACTATGGAAGGTTGAGTTGTTGTTACCAGTTGATGGCTAGTGTGAGTTATCAGAGTGTGTGATGGTTGATTATTTTTTTCCTAAGCTTGTGATCCTATGGAGGGTTTTTTGTGGCATGGAAGAATGTAGATATGACCTACTACAATAACAGATTTATGTGAGGATAGATTGAAGGGTAGCCGTTGCTGATTGTGAAGCTTGGAGTGGGTTGTATTCCTTGAGACATATTGTTGGTGGATACATCTCTAATTCAAGGAAGGCTATGAGCATGGCCAATATATTTTCAAGTGAGAGGTAATCGAGATCTTGCAGTCAGATTGTCAAGTGGAGGAAGTTTCACCTTGTGAAGGGAGAGAGGTCGCTGGATAGGGTGAACCCTAGAAATGTTAAGAAATTTTTGGAAGAACTTAGGTTTGAGTTGAGGTCTTAGATTTGTAATGCTTTGGTTGGTTTGAGGAGGAATCCCGAACTTGAGAGTGAGTATGAAGAATCTATTGAAGAGCTGAAGAGGTTGAGTTGGCATCTTTTGGTCAAGAGGTGGATTGTTTGGCTTGTGAGAAGGATTATTTGAAGGAGGAGAAATCAAGTTAGGGTTATTATTGATATTGAGGTTAAGCTTGATGAGGTATGTACAATGGTGAAAGTTTTGATTGAGATTGTAGAGGATAAGGTAAATATGGTTATGGGTGAATTTCATAATCTGTTACTGGGATTTGATGAGCTGGTTGAGGAATGTATTTTTATTGAGGATGATAATGAGATTGCTGATATTGAAGAGGTTGATGTTGCTAAAGTTGGAATTGAGATTCCTTTTTCTAAATTTGATAACCTTGATGGGGTGGTTGTTGAGTTTGATACTGATCACAGTAGGGGTGTTACTGTTGATGAGATTAGTGAGTATGAAGGGGCTTGTGATAATACTCTTAGTTGTGATTTTATGCATGGTGTTGATGGAGAGTTTCAGATTGACTTGTTTCAATTGAGTGCTGATTTGTTATAGAGATTACCTAGAGAGTTTGAGAGAAGAGACATGTGGTTCTTTGTTGATTTTGATACTAATCAGATTGATTGTATGGAAGAGGATGTGATCTCTTGTGTTGTAGTGTAGGTGTGAAAAAATGGATTGTATTTCCTTGATAGAGATGAGTATTTGAGCATGAGAATGGATATGGTGGGAGTGAAGATGAAGACTAAGATGAAGAAGAATTATTGTTGATGATGAACATGGATGAATGGTTTAAGGGTAAGGGTGGTTGATTCAGTGATGTTCTTGATTTCCTGATTTCTGATGGAATAATAAAAAGGGTGTGATGAGAATGAGTGATTGAAGTTGATCAGTGGGTTTGAGGAGAAGAGTTCAGATCTTGAGTTTAGTTCTGTTGCTATTCGGTTTGGTTCTTGCTATGGATTTTTTGGCTAGTTTGATTCAGTGTAGAGGTTGTGGAGACTAGTTCAGAGGAGGCAGAGATTTTTGGTCTGCCAGTTCACATTCTTAACCATGAGGGTTGGAAAGCCTAAGGTTAAAATGAAATATTTTATCCAGTTGTGGATTTCTTCTAACCCCGGGTGTCTGATGGAGGAGAATCTTGGGATTCTTAGCAATCTTTCATCACCCAAAAACCTATCATTTTAGTTTCTTTAATGTTTTGTTCTAGTTAGGCAGTTTTTGTGTTTAAGGTGGCAGTCATTCCAGTTGACTCTTTATCTTATGCAAACTGATGACTTTGTTCTAGATATCCTAGAGAAGATTTTTCTATGATCACATCATGTTTTTTTATGTTTTAGAGAAGATATATTAATATTTTTCCGGTCCTATTCTTCAGTTTACCAGTTGGTCTGGGTGTTTCTAATCAATTTCCTAATTTTCTAGTGGGGGTCTTCATGTGTGATTGTGCTAGCTCATTATTACGGTTTAGGTTGATATTTTTGTATTATCACATCCCTTGATGCTTGTGTTGGAGGTTGTTCCTAATGGTCTTGGGTCATGACCTAATTTTTGTAACACATTATCTTCCTCTTGGAGGATGTGATCTTTTCTGGCCGACTTGTGGCTCGTTGTCTTATATATATTTATAGTCTTAGGGTCTTTAGAAGGGTATATTTTTGGTAGGTAGCTTGGAGAGGCTAGCATCTAGTATGGATCTAGTTTTTGGACTGTAATCAAGCATGCATGCCTTAGAATGTAACGTGGCATGTGGTTGGGCATGTATGTTGTAAATATTTGAGGATGATAATATGAAGGCATGTAAGGCATGTTTGTTGTCAATTTCTGAGTTGTTTATGAACTACTATAGATTATTTTGGTTATTTTGACTCTTGTTACATGGTTGTAATTTCTCCATTAGGGATACTCTTGCCATGAGTGCATCATGAGTCAAGGCTATTGCATTAACATATTTGGTCCCATACTAAGTACAAGTGCATCTATATGATACAATAAATTTCCATTGTTAGATTCAATCTCTTCTACATGATATATTTTCCTTCATTTAAATTCAAGGTTAATTCCTAAATAGGCGCTTGACAAAGGCAAGCCCCCTTCCCCAAAACAATTCTCCTCTCTTTTTTGTAGGTGTAGGTCAAAACTATAGATCTGGGAACCGAATTGGAAGAACTCTCAAGATCCATTTTATTTTTTGGATTCCAACAAGTATCAGGTATAGGTCAAACCTTTGACCTATAACCTAACATTCTAAGTGTAGAATCTAGTTATAGAGTTGGAAAGATAACCAGAAGAGTTTCCTAGATCAGCTTTCTATTTCTGATTTTGGTCATCTCAGGTACAAGTCAAACTTTTGACCTATACCTGCGTATAGGTCAAGCCACTTTTAACCTATTCCTAGAGCAGAACAAAGAGTTGCAAGTTTCATAGCTACAGGCAAGTACTGTTGGATTTGGGTATCATGGCATTCAGGGACTCTGTTAGACATAAAATTAGCATTCAAACACCTTCTTCTTCTCCAATTTTTAGGTACACATATATTGTATCAGATCTACAATTTTACTTTGTTGTTACCTCCTCTTTAGCCATAAACATAAGATATTTTTTCATTTTCTTCCATACCTCACAGAGAATACCCTAAATCCATCTTCTAGTTAGATCTTGTATTTGTACCCCTTTATTCTTTGGGTTGCAAAAATAAGATTTGGCCTAAGGACATAATTTGGAACCATTTAATGTACATGTGATTTGTTGGTCTGCCATTGATCACCATTTTAAACTATACATGTGGTATCATGGAATTTTAACCATGGGGCATTCCAAACTCATCTCTTACATACAATTCATAGAAATGTTGATAGATAGATTTGATAATAAATATATTTAACTACAGTTCAAGGAATTAACTTAAGTCATACACAAGGGATCTATTGAAGAATACCTCACATAATTCCAGCATGTCTTAGGGTTTGGGTAAAATCATTAAACCATCTTTCATTGAAAGAAGACATCAAAAAGGTCAGATATATGGACTTAGGTTCTACCAAAATAAATACTTACAATAAAGAAACATATGCCCCTAAGGAATCCTATGCACCACCTAACAAAGAAGCCCCCTCAAGACCCAAGCATTATTTTGAAACAAGACAAGATATTAAGAGATAAAAGCTATGCTTTACTTGAAAATAACCATGGGTTCTTAGAGATCATTGCAAAGGGAAGGGTCACATCCACTATATAGAATTCTGTAAGGCCAAACAGTGAAGATGATCAATATTTGGATAGTACAAAGAGTGAATCTTATTCAGAAGGAAAACCTCCAATTGAAGATAATGAAGGAGGATTTTTGGCTACATTAGAAGGAACTTCCCAACCTACATTCCAAGTTAAAGGACAACTAGATGGAAAAGACATAAAGGTGATAATAGATAGTGGATCTACTTATAACTTCATTAGCCAAAAATGGGTGATGCTCACCATGTGCCTAGTTGTAAGCATAAAGGTGTTGACATCATAATGATAAATGTAGCATTTATAAAAAGTGACTCCATAACTCCCACACTCACTTTGACTATAAGAGACTACTCTTATTCAATCAAATTACACATTCTCAAACTAAGGAGTATACATATAATTCTTGGCATTCCATGGATGAAGCATATAGGCTGCTTCAAACAAGATTTTCCTTAACAAACCTTCTAATTCAAGATACAAGGCCAAAAATATGTGTTGTATGGACTAAATGCAAATGTAGTTCTACACATATGCATAAATAACCATGCTAAAAACACTAAAAATTATGTCCCACAATATTTACACTCCCTAAGAAAAACCCTCTTAAACAAAGTCAGTTGCAACATATTCTCTAAGATTAAAGAGATCCTCTTCATGAAAGATAAAGAAACATCATATTAGTTAGGCAATTGAGATGTTTAAGAACAAATATGGTACCTTCAAACTTTTCCTCAATTACAACAAATTACCTACCAGATCAGATAAGTCAAATGCTTGTGGGAAAGCATTTTTGAAGGAGAGGAAACTGTGATATCCCAAAATTAGTTATATATAAGTTTGACAAGGAGTAGACATACCTTGTCCTCTGTACATAATCTATATTTTTGTAACAAAACAATAAAATTGTGATGATTGATGGAGCTAGACAATCACCATGAAATCCATCCACCATGTAGACAACATGACTATGATACCATTTATAAGGGACTAAAAGATCACTTTTAAATGACACCATGCCATATTATCTATATTAGGGACTGATGACTTGATGATCGGTTGAAGCCACCATCATATTTTAATAACCTTCATAATATGAATTTAATTTAGGTAGAAGTCAAGTTTCAGTCACTTTGCATTCATACATCCATCACCTTGCATACATGCATCCATGATAGATTATACCATATTTGCATTTTGTCATGTACATATACACCACAACCATTACAATGTCATGCCTATATATACAACAGTGGCATCACACTATCATAAATACATGTGTATAGACTAATGTTGTATTTGAATTCATATTCTATCATATTCAATAACATGTTATCTTTCATATAATCATGCCACCATATAACATTGCATATTACTTAGCTTCGTCATTGCATATTATCGCATCACAATCACATTTACCATATTCTTCATAAATCACATTATATATATAATTATCTATACATGACATAACTAAACATATTATGACATGATTAATATGGTAATTGGTTAATAAACTGATTACCATAATAATCATTTAATGAATATTATGGTAACCATACATTACTAAAGGCATCTCTTCATATGCGCCTCTTCCTTTGCATAACACATATATTAAGATGGTCACATCATTAGATCAAGGCATGAATATGAGAAACATGTATATTTCATATCATGTAAGGATCACTCTATGAACAACATATTGCCTTTGGCATTAATTTGGTGCAAACATATAAATTTACAGTCAGAGACAACATCACCATTTGAGCATATTATATTGTCATGTTGGAAACAACCTACAACATTATTCAAAGTATACTTCAAAGTGATATATAAAAGAAATATTGCATGATTTTCATATCTTTAATTGTACTTTAAACAAAGAAAGTAGTACATGGTGTTGGAATAATGTGAAAATATGTTCTTAAGAGATGTTTTAGATGTGTTGTCATTGATGTCAACAGATCTTTCTATTTATGGTAGTGTTGCAGTAAAGTTTAGCAAGTTTATTTGTTCAGTGGTGCATGTATATTGAAGATTAGTGTTTATGAATTTTAGAGTGTGTTATGGATTGTCTATATTTGATTCAGTTAACCTTTTAGAGGTTCACATGAAGATTTGAGTAAGTTATGTGTATTTGTGTGTTGACTAAATTTTTAGTTGTTCATAGGTGACAAAGTGACAATATTTTGATCTACATTGCTTTGAATTGTAATATATTTCTTTTTGGATCTTGTGACATGTTTGGGACATTGATATGTGTCCTAAACTCAATTGGTTTTGTGGTTTGGTGGTCAATAAGTTATTTTTCAAGGTTGTCAGTCAACGTTGTTAGTATTCTTGAATGATGGTATGAAGATGCTGATGATTCTAGAATTTGTGTTGATGCAGATTTTAATGTTGTAGTTTTTTTATGCTTGTGGATGTTTATAGATCATGTAATTCTTGTATTTCTAGTCTACATTGGTTTTTGTACTCACAATTGGTGATTTTAGTCAGTGCATTGGTGTTCTTCATATTATTGACTGACTTGATGGTTTTAGCGTGTTGTGGATATTTGAGGCATAATTCATGGAGGTGTTCCATGTTTGAGGACAAATATTTTGGTCTATTCTATGTCTTAGCCAACATTTCTTGGTCCACATTTAATATTTTATTGAGTGTGATTATATTTTTTTAATTAGGTGGAGAGTGTTGATTTGACCTTGTATATTCTTCCAAGGTTGATGATATGTATAAATAAATGTAATAATATTGTATTCATATGGTTGACAGAGATGTGTGAAATATATTAATGTATACATCTTGTCAAGATAGAGAATAAGTGTGGAAAATAAAGTTTATCTATGCTTCAATGGAATTGATCGAGATATGATGAAGATTCTATTATATAGTTCATGATGTGTAGATGTATTTCAAATTTTTGGTAAGGAAGTGAGCCTTCCCTGGGCAGTAAGCCTTTCTCTTTTGAGCAGTGAGATCTAGGTAGTGTGCCTGAATGCATCTTCATGTTGGCAAGAGACACTGATATGATGAGTTGTATGTTGTCATTGATGGAAACTAAATATGTATCGTATAATTACCTAAAAAAAATTTATTGATACCGAAGGTTAGAATGCAAAATTGGCTAAGTATGGAAGAACATGAGTAGTATATAGGGATCGGTAAAAGGATCAATATGGAAATACGTGAACAAGTTATAAAATTAAATGTTAGAAGGAGATTCTATAGGTAATATCATATCTACATCTATGATCACATCGGTTCGTGATAACATTTTAAAGATGTAGATTTTTGAGTATTAGGCATACAAAGAAGTGTAAGGAACAATGACAGTTACTTTTTGGATCGATCAATGATCCTACCAGAGTGATGATCCGATTAGTATGAGAGTAATTATTAGTAGAAACAACACAATAAAAATTATATAAGCTTTGGTCAAGGTTATCATGACGGTTTGATTATTATTTTGATCGAGGTTCTACACGTTATATGTTTTTTCTTAGAGTTGACAAGTTAACTTATTATACGTTTCTATTGAGCATATAAGATTAATTTTTTTGTGGATATTGTGTGTGTTAAATTGTGCACCTGTTACCTATGACACAACACTTCAATAGATAATTGTGTTAGTGAAAATAGGGTTAGTAAAGCATGTAAATCCACTAAAATCGATCTATTTCTTTCTAACTAGTAGTGTGAAAATAACATAATAGCCCTCAAATTATGCTCTTTTTAGTGACATATACAACCTAGCATGAAATATTCAATTAAAACTAAGAAAGATATCCAAAAAATATCCATTCGAGCTCTAAAATTCAAGATTATAACAATGCATAAACATGGAAGCTAAAATGCAATATGAATCTATGTTAGTCCTAACAACATAACAATGCTTTTCAATTCTAAAATTAAGGGCTTTTTTGAGCTCAAAAAATTATTCTATTTATAGAAGAAATGAGGAGAGAGAGGGGGACAAGGTTCATTAATGGAGGTGTAAAAACCATTAATGAGGTGTAAGACGCATTAATGCCAAAGGCATTGATGAGGCATGGGCTTGAGGAATCTCCATTAATAATGCATTAATGAGAGCATTTAAGAAGAATGGTGAGGGGTGTAAGTCCAAGATTGAGAAGGTGGACTTAGAGGGAGTCAAGCTTGAGAAAATTGACTTTCTCAAGTGGGTTGAATTCCTAATCATAAAATTAGGAATGTGACAACATTAGGAAGTGGGTTAGGATAGGATTAAGATTAGGATTAGGTTTAGCATGGGGGAATAGGTTGGGATGGGTTTGAACCCAGGGTTAAGGTGGTTGAGATAGGTTAGGCTAGGGTTAAGGGGAATATTAATGAAATGAATTATAATTAATATATTCATTCAAAAATAGGGAAATTGATTATTTAAGCCTTTTATTGCTTTAGATAATTAATTAGGACTATAGCCAATTAATTAGATTAATTTGAGCTAGAAGATAGGGTTTTGCAAGTGATTAGATATAATAGGGATTTATTTAATTCATTTTAAATTAATTACCTTATCCATGTATTGATTTGATTTGATTGGAATTGGATTGAATTGATTTGATTAGCTAAAGAAATTAGTGATTAAATCACTTAGGAAATTAAATTTGATTTGGATTAATTATGCCAGCCAATTGAAGAGTTGTCTTGACATAATTGGGGGTATGATCACACTTAGGGAAAATAGGTTCTATTTTTAGTGCATACCAAATTAGGGTGGTTACATTTTCCCCTCTTTGAATTGATGTGCGAGCAACATATTGATTCAAAGAAAGTTTTTAATGTTGACTTCAGAAAGATTGAGAATTTTGCTCACGATCGAAAAAAATGCTTGATGAGATCATTCTGATAGAATTGACTTTGAACTTGATCAAACAAAGGTCAATACACAAAGATCTTAAAGATACCAATTCTAAACTTGGTTGTCATCCAAAGATTGATAATACTGATTCTGAACTTGGTTGTCGTCCAAAAGTCAGTATGAAGCTGCCAGGAGCTTTAGTAAGAATATTTTAAAATGAGGAAACACAAGATATCCGGCTTATGAGAACCAAAGCTTTCTATCCAACAGTTTTGACTTAGTCAGGGAAACTATCATGCCCCTAGTTGTTTGATAACGAAGTCATTTTTAATGCTATTTTGAGAAAGAATTTGATTGATAATAGTGTGATCATGCCCCCTCAGGAATGAAATAGAAGGAAAGAAATAAAATCCCTATGTAGAAATGATGTATCACTTGCATGGAACGGTTAGGTCAAGAAATAATGAATTTGAAGAAGTGAAGAAAAGAAGGTGTGTTTAAAAGTGAACACACGGGCACCAAGTTAATTACATGAAAATGTGAATGGTGAGATTGATAAAATGATGTTAGACCAAGTTTTTTGAGGAAATGTGCAATTTGGCAGAGTTTTAGAATAGATGGAGCAATTTTGCATTTTCAGGAGCTGTCGCAAAATTTTTATAGTACTCTATAAAATGCTTGAGGTACCTTCGATTTGGTTCCCAATTGATCAAAAAGAGAATAGAAAGGGAGTTTCAGTTGCTTGGGAGGAGTTTCGAAACCCCTAAATACCTCAAAAGACCAATATATATCTCAAAAATCACCATTTTACTATTCATTTTCATTTTTACCCATAGTAAATTCTAGAGCTCTGTAGAGAAGATGGTGGTCCTGATCAGGAAGCATCATTTTGAGCTCAGCCATCGACATCAATCCCTGGCCGATTATGCACCTCCGGTAAGTACCCGTAAAACTACCTTGTGAAGTTTGCAATTTTGAATTTCATGCATTTTTGTAGCTTTTATAGCTCTTGTAATTATAGGTTGCATCCAGGATTCCAGATCACACCCTATCAAATGCGTGTTGCATTCGATCTTTCCTGGATTGCATCTTATTTTCCCAAATTTCTGCATCGCATCCAGTATTTCCTAGATCATATTTTGTTTGCCCCATTTAGGCTTAGTTTAGATTGTGAAACTAGGGTTATGTTGTACCCTATATTTTAGGATTGTACCCCATTTTTGGGGTCACATACAAGATTTCCAGAATCACACCCAACATTCTCCATCGCATCCTATTTTTCTAGGATCGTATCTGGGAAAAGAGATCGCACCCTATTTTTCCAAGATCGTATCTCATTTGTAGACTTAGAATTTTTGTCAACTATGAACCGTCTTCTTTCTGCGAACCTTGAATTACTTAGCTGATTATGTTTCTGCATTTTTGTCATAGATAGAACACTGATTTGTCTTTTAATTGCCAAAAATAGGTTGATTTTGAGGTATTTTCATTTCGAGGGACATATCTAGGGCATGTGCTTGCCTTGGCCAGACTGTTGTCAGATGATGAGCAGGAGTTAGTGGGCCATGCAGGATTATGAGCATTGATTGGTTTACCTGATATAGGGGTAAATTGGGGGTTGTTGACTTCTCTTGCCGAGAGATGACACTCAGAGCACAACACCTTCCATCTCCCAACCAGGGAGATGACAGTCACACTTGAGGACGTATGGCGCATACTCTGAGTTCTAGTTATGGTCCCCGAGGTGTTTTTTGAGGCAACTTCTACTGTTGCTATTGGTGCATCCCATCATTTCTTCTAGGATGACACTATTGATTAGAGATATATTTCCTGGGATTACATGTGTGATCACTATGATTGTCTATCTGTATACTTGGCGGGATTAATTAGTGGCATCTTGATGCCAGAAAAAGGACAGCATGGATTCCTTTTAGGATGGGTAGACATGCTTGAGTAGATGGTCATCTCTAGATGGAGATTTACATGGGGTAGCTATATCTTGACCCATATGTATTGGGAGCTTCATGAGATTGTATATCAGTATACCTAGAGCATGACTGTAGGGATCTTGATTTTGTAGATTTGGGCCTGGGAGCACATCCCAGTGACACAACCCATTGTAGATAGGCAAAGAGAACCTGAGCATCCTTATGTATATATGTATGCTGGTTTGATTCTGTAGCCCCATCTGGGAAAGGTAGACTACTGGTAGCATCTTTTTGATGACATGATAGAGGTAGTATGGCGGCCGTATTTGGATTATGAGGAGTGGACCTCTGATGCTAGACAGGTTCCATTTTTCTTTCAGAGTAGGTACCTGATCAAGAGGACCAGATACGTCATAGAGCATTTTGTACACACTCAAATTTTGAGACATTATGGTCGTCAACAGGGTAGGAGCCAAGATGTGACCGTATACGCCAGAGTTCATGATGAGGCACCATTGTGGGGTGCCCAGCTGAGATATGAGACCACACATCATAAAATTAGGGACATGGTTAGAGTTGATTGGGATCTTTGGCTTGATGTTGCATATGCAGGCTGTTTAGATGGGTATGCAACAGAGATGCTCTAGAATCCATTTCCACTGTTCACAGTTCCTGAGGAGGCCATTCCTCGTATAGAGGACCCTGTAGATTATGAGCCTGATGATCGCCTTGCCAGAGGTAGAGGAGGAGCACAGAGAGATAGGGGTGTTGGGGGTAGAGACAAAGGGTGTGATGTTGGGAAATATGGGAGATGAGATGGTAGACACCCTCCTCTAGATGGTGGGGATGATGATGGAGATGACAGAGGTGGTGGGGCTATGGGTGGCACTGCAAAGGTAGCTAGTGGTAGTGGAGAGGGTCGATGCACCTGATTCAAATTTGTTGTTCCCAGGATGGATCTAGGGCCTTTACTTACAGGGGAGAAACAAAGAAAGTAGAGGCAAAAATAGTAGAGGCAGCCAGATAGGTTACAGGATAGACCTTTAGGACAAGATTCTAGCAGGGGTTCTGACAGAGATGAAGAACCATTATCTCAGTGTGAGCAGGAGAGAGAAGCTTAGAGCATGCATTACCACTTTAGAGGCCCTACTGACAGACAAGGATGCACAGCTGGAACGCCTTAGGGCAGATCAGGATAGGCAGGGTGATATGCTCAGAGCGAAGAGAGATAACTAGGTTTGGATAGCCACTCACCAGGGATAGAGAGCAGCCTATTATTTTGCTTTATACCATATTGCATTTCCAGAGGGCCAGAGAGAAATTTCTTATTGACGGGTTGCCCAGCAGTCTAAGGGGGCCATGCCTCCTCCACCTCCTCCTCCTCCATATCAGGGAGAGGGGGGAAGTCAGAGCTAATCTTGTATTTTGTCATATTTTGTTGAGATCATTTTGTATATCTAGATTCTGCCGAGATCATTCTTTTTTTACGATGACACTTTATACATGTATATCTGATTCATTCTTATACTCTGATACTCTTTGTGTAGACTTGTGCCATATCTTTGATTGGTACCATGTTTTGAGATATATATCTAATGTAGTTGTTTCTGATTCTGATATGTTTCATGAGTTCCCTTTGCTTTGATAGATATTTTGCACCTGTGATTGTATCTTGCTTTTATGATGAGTTAGATTTTTAGATGATGACATCATTTATGTATTTGGATTTATCAATGATATAAATATGTTTCAAATGATACTATGTGAATATGCAAAATGTATTTTTTTGATTTTTTTCTTATGCAAGTAAAAATGTATGGATGCACTTAGGATGAATGTGATGTATAAATGCTTTATTTTTGTATGTTTCTTCTATCTCATTTTATGAATGCAAAATGTATGCTATGGATGTGCAACAATATGAATATCAGTAACTTTATTTGATGTGATTAACTTGTATTTTTAGAAGAAAATGGAAATCATTTTAAAGGTCAAATTCCTTATGCTTTATTTTTTTAAAATGCATCATGCAATCTCTAAATGCAGCTATATGCAGACTCTTAGGACTTGTCACTGATTTGTAGATATTGGATCATTTTTATCATCATTAGGCTCTTGTCAGAATGGATACCACATGATAGTACAACAATCACTAATACCCACTGATATTATGAAAGTATGAATACTATGTTTATTAGATGAAATGTCAGAAATAGACTTAGGCATAAAGGCACAAAAGCCAAGATAACAAAATAGTCACTGTCCTTTTATTATATTAGAATCTGTGTAAGGTAAGATATTGGACCCGCAATGACCTTGAAAATTCATATCCTTGGGTACATTATGCTTCATATACCTTAGTGAGAATCTAAGTTTAGAAAGCATACAAAGAAATTGTTTCAACCTCACCGTAGTTTACACATAACAAAGATTGAGATATATGCGGCTATCCACTCATGGTGGCAGCTCTTACCATAAACATCCAAGTTAGGTGAAATATATACCTGATCATTTGGAACAATCACCATACATATAAAACCAAGAAAATGTAATGCCCCCTATCCTTGCGACTCTTTGTCTTTCCGTAGATGTCATGGAGTAAGTCAGAAGACATAACAACTATCAATTGTGAATCAATCAAATAAAATTCATAACTTCTTAGATGTCCCTAGTTAAAACATCATCGAAACATAAAAAGAGTTATAATCAAACCAAGATCAAACTGTGTTTAGGTAGTATTGAGAAATACCATTGATTCATTTTTCAAGTGCAGTAGAGATTCATCAATCAAAATGTGGAATTTGAGCAATATGTATTCTATGTCTGTGTATGTTTCCTATTTGCAATCCAATGTAGGTCTTAGGAACACCGTTTAGGTTAGTGCAATGTTTGTGCCATCCTTATTTTATGAAAGTGAAAGTTTGGTGCAAGCATTAAGAAGCATTATATCACAAGACAAACCATCCTATGACAACCTAGTAGACACAACCTAACATGCTAGCAAACATGGCCCCCAGTGCGGAATGACTTGTTCCCTAAGACAAAAATGTAGACAAATCCCAAGCAAGGATAAGATATTTGTGAGGAAACAAAGTCAACTATTGGCACTGGTGTAATCGTGATGGCGTAGTATCAACAATGCATTGATAGATAGGGTGAAGAATACAAGTGACGCCTTATTACTAGGTTTTCACCACTTGGCAAAAAAATTCATTCTTTTTGCTACCAGGATGCCTATTTTACCAGGTTGTCATCAAGGCACTTTTCTCTTTTTCAAATTTTTTGTTGTTTTTTCTTTTTTGAATGTTTTTGTAGTATCAAGGTGCCTGTTTGCCAGGTTTTCAGCAAGGATACCTTTCTTTAGGACTTTTTCCATTATTTTTGGATTTTTTTCAGGATCAATTTTCTGATGTTTTTGGTATTTTCTGAGATTTTCCACTATACAGGCTCTGCTAGCCAAACATCAAGCGTAGAACCGCTTCAAATGTAGAGTATTGATAGGATCTAGAAGAATGTCTTCCTCAGGTGTAGCTAGTTGATAGGCTCTAGTCCCAAAAGTAGTAGTGATAACATAAGGTCCCATCTAGTTAGGTTCAAACTTTCCCTTCTATTCTCTGTTAGGCTGGTTCTTAGGATTCTCCTTTAGGACGAGATCCCCTACTTGAAATTTTTGTGGTTTGAACTTTTTGTTGTACCCCTTGGACATTCATGCTTGGTACACTTTTAGGTAATCAAACGCGTGTTGCCTGGGCTTATCAAGTAAGTCTAAAGAATTCACCCGATCAATGTAGCATTGCTCATCAGTAACAAGAGCTTGTAAAGATATTTGCAAAGATGGGATTTCAACCTCAATAGGTAGTACTGCTTCACCGCCATAGACCAAGGCAAATGACATTGCTTCTGTTGGTGTTTTGATGCTTGTTCTATAGGCCCAAAGTGCCAGATTTAGTTGTAAATGCCAATCTCTTCCAGACTTACTCACATTTCTATGTAGGATCTTGAGAATATTCTTGTTAGATGCCTCAGCCTGTCCATTACCTTGAGGATAATAGATTGAGGAGCAATGTTGAGCGATGTGGAACTGTTCACAAAGGTCATCAATGTCTTGGTTTTTAAATCGGCCCCTATTGTTTGTTACAATTGATGAGGGTATCCAATATCTATAGATAATGTAGTTCAATATGAACATAGCCACCTTTTTGCCTGTAGCTTTTATTAGTGGCATGGCTTCAACCCACTTCGTGAAATACTCAGTGGCCGTAATGATGAACTTGTGTCCATTTGAAGAATTAGGATATATTTGTCCAACCAAGTCAAAGGCCCATTGCTGAAATGGCCGGTGTGTTATGAAAGGTATAAGCTCTCTGGCATGAGCATGGATAATATTTCCATTTTTTTGGCACTTATGACACGTCTTTGAAAGTGAATAGCATCTTTCTCCATTGTAGGCCAGTAATAGCCTACCTTGAGCAGTTTCTTTGCTAATGAAAAGTAGTTTGAATGTGATCCATGTACACCTTCATGGACTTCTTTTAACACACGATCTGATTCTTTATGTTCTAAACATCTAAGAAGTGTATCGTCGACACGTCATTGATATAAGTTATTAGTTATGAGAACATAACGCGATGTTGTCCTAATCAAGGCTCATTTTTCATTCTTGGATAAATCATCAGGAATGGTTTGGTCAATCAAGTAAGCAATGAAATTAGCATATCAAGATTGGTCTGGGGTGTTTAAAGCACAAACTACTTGGCATTATGGGTTATCAAAGGCGGGATAGGATAATTCTTCTACCAAGAAGTCATAGAGGAATTGATGTTCCTCCAGTTGTAGCATGGACACTAATTTAGCCATAGCATTCGTAGCTTTGTTCTCAGTTCTGGGTATCTATTGGAATGTGATGAAAATAAAGTACTTCTTTAAGTCATCTACCAGTCGCTTGTAGGGAATCAAATTCTCATCTTTCATATGATAATATTCATTGACTTGATTGATAATGAGCTGGGAGTCACCATACATGTGTAACTCTATAATCTTCCATTCCATGGAAAGTTTAAGACCATTTACCAATTCTTCATATTCAGAAATGTTATTGGTGCATGGAAACATTAATTTGTAGGACTTTGGTATTTTTTAGCCTTGAAGAGTTATGAATAGAACCCCTTCTCTAGAGCCTTGTTGTGTGAAAGAACCATCAAAGTACATCTTCCATGGATGCTTAGTGAGATGCATAATTGTTTCACTAGGGAACTCAATTCTTAAAGGCTCGTCATCTTGAAGTGATGAATCAACCAATTGATCTATGAGAACTTGTCCTTTAATAGCCCTCCTTTCCACATACTCAATGTCAAATTTGCTCAGAATGAGGACCCACTTTTCCAAACGTCCAGTTGATGTTGTTTTTCTTAGGAGGTACTTTAAAGGATCTATCTTTTCAATGAGCCTTACTGTATGTGATAGCATGTAATGTATCAATTTTTGTGATGCAAAGACAACTACAAAACATGCTTTCTCAATAATGTTGTATTTGAGTTCATAGGAGAATAGTGTTCTATTGATGTAGTAGATTGCTCTTTCTTTCTTAGTTTCATCCTCTTGTGTTAGCAATACTCCCAGTGATGTGGCTGTAGCTGAAATATGCAAGAGTAATGGATTTCCATGGATGGGTACCATACGAATAGGAGGAGTAGCTAGGTACTCTTTCAATTCTCTAAAGTTTGCTTCACAATGTTCATCCCATTTGAAGGTGACACCTTTGTGTAGAAATTTGGTAAAGGGTTGTGCTCTATCCATAATTTGTGACATGCACCACCTAATTGATTGGAGTCTCCCTTGTAATGTCCTCATTTAACTAATGTTGCATGGAGGAGTCATCTGTAGTATAGCCTTGACTTTTCCAGGGTCTACCTCAATTCCTTTTGCTGAGACAATAAATCCTAGGAGCTTTCTTGATTGGACCCCAAAGGAACACTTCTTGGGATTGAGCCTAAGTTGAAATTGCTCCATAAAATCCAATATCTTCCTCAAGTCTTCAATATGAGTATTCTATTCTTTTGGTTTAGCTAAGGTTTCATACACGTAATCCTCCATGTTTCTATGCATCATATATGGAATATAGTGGTCATTGCTCTTTGATATGTAGCACCGACATTATTTAACCCAAATGGCATGACACTCTAGCAAAAGGTGCCCCATGCGCATGTAAATGTAGTCTTCTCTTGATCTTCAAGAGAAATTTTAATCTAATTATAGCCTGAGAAACCATCCATTAATGAATACATTTGGTAGCCCGCTGTGAGGTCTATGATCATATCAATATTAGGTAGTGGGAATTCATCCTTAGGACATGCCTTGTTTAAGTCTCTGAAGTCTGTATAGATCCTGATAGATTTATCAGATTTAGACACGCAGACCACATTGGAGATCCATCTTGGATAAGCGATGACTCAGATGAATCTAGCTTTTAACAATTTCTCTAGCTCCGCTTTTACTTGCAATGCAACATGAGGATGCATCTTTCTTAGTTTTTGTTTCATGAGTTTGATCCCGAGAGCTATAGATAAGTGGTGTATTATCAATTCAGGATCCAGTCTAGACATATCTATATAAGACCATGCAAAGTTGATCTTTTTCTCTTTCAGGAACTTAGTGAACTATGTCTTCTCCTCTTCTGATAAAGATTGTGCTAGGTGAACTATTTGAGGATCTTTAGTTGTGCCCAAGTTAACTGGTTGCATTGGTTCTATCAGAAATGAAGAGCTCTCTTGAAAGTGCTCAGGGAGGATATCAAGAATCTCATCCTTTGGCACCTCTAAGAGGTCTTCAACATCAAATACATCTTTTTTTTTACTATTTTAGAATCTAACACTGCCACAACGTGGTTTTCACTGTCAGTTCTCTTTTTCTTTTTATTTTTCAATTTTTGATTGAGAAACTTGATATCCTCCCATGACATGTTCATGCTCCTTGCATTGGTGGAAGAATGGTAAGGTTCACAAGTGTTTAGGTAGAAAGCCAAGGTGTCATCATTGGGAAATTTGAGGATAGGAGTAGGATCTGTATTAGTCCAATCAATTAGGTCTAGGTTTATCAAATACAAGGAGTCAGAATCTGGGAAGGACAGCATCGCGTCAGCGTCAAGATTATTAACTGACATGACAAGTTCTGTTAGGTTAATCTCTTTGATGTTTAGATCAATAAGAGTCAGATTGTCATTAAAAGGGTTGTTGTTAGTAATATGTGGACCAAATTCTAGTGAATCATCAATTGAGTATTCTTCTTCTTCATCTCTTGGTAGGAGGAGGCTCCTAACTTGTCAACTCTAAATTTCTTCTAGACCTAAGAGAACACCAGTTTCTTCATCAATGATTTGGGGAAGGAATTCCTCCTCTACTTTAGGAACATCAATACTATTAGGAGTGGTGTTAGAAGGTTCTCAATGTGCCAACGTAGCTATGAAGATGTGAATTAAATCTATTTCAATGTCCTCCATGGAAACAAATAGCTCATCCCACTCATAATCATGTGAGTCGGTTACTTTGTCATTATACCTATTTAAGAATTCAGAAATAGTTACCTGGTGTACCCTATTAGCCACTTGTAGATCAAAGTGTGGAAAATCAAGGACATGTGAAACTGTGACTAACTACCCCTAGTAAGGATGTAAATCTTGTGGTCGACGCGTGTCTTCAGTAACTATTTTGACCAACGCTACTGCTGGATTGTCTTCTGTTATTTCTTCTATCTCTTGAATAGGAATTTGTGTTAATAAAGGCACACAAAGATCTTGTGGTACTTCAAAGCTTGGTACATAGCATTCTCATTGATATTTAGGATTCTCCATGCCAACATGTAATAATATTTCATAGGACCATGGTTCTATCTCTATTTCTTCTATTTCATCACTCCCTTTCTCAGAAACTGGACTATCCCTTAAAGTAGGGTTTGTAGATTTATTGAAACATAGCCCTATTTTATCTTTAGTATCCCTAAATTCCATGTGTACAGGTTCAATGAGTCCTTTTCCTTTGTCATCTAAAGGTCCTTTTCCATACTTCTCTGAGGATATTTCCACATGTTTTACCTCAGCTTCCATCGGTTCTCCCTTTTAAAGCCAGGCCAAGACTGCCTGTTCTTCTGTGTTATCTAAATAAGTTGTGGATACCTTAATCATGCTAGTTGCTTTATGGATTTCTGGCATTCAAGATGCAGCAGGTGTGAATGATGAGGAAGGTTTTCCATAGGATCTTGGTGATACTAGGAGCTTTGTTAATGATGGGGTCATGTCCAGCTTGTATTCTCCCATACCTATTTCTTCAATTTTTAAGGTTTTTCCAAAGCTTTTCATAACCATGTCTTTGGTAGTCTCAGGAGCAATCTCATCTATAGCCTCTTTGTTATGTGGAACCATACTACCTACCTTGATATTGTTGCAAGTATAATTGGCATCTACAGGGATTGTCACTTCCACCCCATTATGTGGGAACTTGATACATTGGTGGAAATTAGATGGTACAACTCTCATTTTGTGAATCCAGGGTCTCCCCAACAGTATGTTGTAAGCCAAGGGTAGATCCAAAACTTGACATATGACATTCCTTTCAACTGGCCCAACTCTGATGGGTAGAACAATAAGACCTTTAGAGGATCTTTCTTCCTCATCCTAAGCTTTGATAGTGATTTTTATTCTAGAGTCAATGGTCTATTCTGAAAGACCCAGTTTCCTGACCAGATTAAGGGTACAAATATTCAATCCTGTGTCTCTATCTATCAATACGCGTCTAACATGAGATTTATAAATGAGGACTTCAATATGGAGGGGTGGATTATGTGGATGGGTCAATGATTTATCATCTTCCTCTAAAAAAGATAGGTAATGTGGCGCTGAGATGTGATTAACCAACGCTTGGAATTTGCCTATATCAAGGTCCTTTGGCACATTTGCGGTGTGTAGGGCTTGTTCAATAATTTCCCTATGTATTGTGGAGATTTTAAGCAACTCAAAGATGAAAATTTTAGCAGAGGTTCATTACAATTGATCCACCAGGTTGTACTTTGTTGTAGGAGTAGTAACTATTTGTTTTGCTGCTATCAGTTTAGGGATAGTGACAATGGGTACTTTGGAAGTTGTTGGTTTTGATGAGGAATTGGGTCCTTTGATCATGACTTGTGCTTGACTATGAAGATGTGCTTTGAAAACCTTTGATAGTAACCACATTAATTGATTTAGTTTTAATGTCTAGCATGTTAATCACATTATCATTTTTAGAGTAGGCATAGTTCACTTCATTTCCTTTTCCTTTAGATGCTTCCCCTTTCTTGTAGTTAGGGAATGGCTTGTTAAATGTTGTATGATCTTCATTAGTGGTGTGTCCTTCCACCTTGATCTTGCCTCCTTCGATAAGGTCTTGGATAACATGTTTGAGTTTAAGACAGTTATTAGTCTTGTGTCCTTTGTTCTTGTGAAAGACACAGTAAGAATTGTCATCCCACCATCTTGGTTAGACCTCCGGCTCCCATGGCTTGGAATCTGGGATTGTGAGAACTTTGTTGTCTAATAGTGTCTTTAAAATAGTTTCAAGAGGCTCTCCCAAAGGAGTGAATGTTCTTTGAGGTTTTGAAGTCCATGGTCGACCCTTGTTACTTTCGTTGTTTGCTTTAGGTATGGAGGTTTTTACCTTGGCATCTTTTCTTGCTTGCATGCTATTTTCTAGGTTGAACACCTCAGGTTTAGGAATAACATTGGATGTGTCTACTAATCCATTGTTAACAACATTTTTGTTCTTTTTCCACCATTTTGGTTTGTTGTTGGAGTTGTTAGATTTGTTTTCACTTTGGAGAGTGATTTCTCCCTTTTTAACCATGAATTCTTTGATATGCATGGCATTTTTTATCATTCTATCAAAGCTAGGGGGTCTTGCATTTGCAATGAGTAGTTCAACTTAGGAACCAAGTTATTAACAAAGATTTCCATTTTCTCAGACTTGGGAATAGCTCTTGAATATCGTGCAAATATTTTCCTCCACCTTTGTAGAAAGTGTGTAAAGGATTCGCCAGTATTTTGTTTAGTGTTGCACAGATCCATCATAGTCACATCATGCTAGATATTATAGGATTAATGTTGGATAAATCATTGAATTAACTCCTCAAAAATTTTTACCTTAGGTGTAAGTTTTGAGAACCACTCCATGGCGTTTCCTCCTAGACTTCTGGGAAAGAGCCGCATGAGGTACATAGGTTCATGCATGTATTCTATGCTCAGAGCACAAAATTCTCTCACATGGTCATGTGGGTCAGTCTCTCCCGTATATTTTTCATATTTCGGTCTTGCCATGTTAGGAGAAAATAGAATCATAGTAATACTCTTGTAAAAGGGAAATGGACAAATGAAGTCCAAAGAGTATTTTGTCTTGGGTTTATCCTTCTCCTTTTTGAGAGTCGCAAGCTCCATTTGAATTAAGGTGAGTTGTTTGGCGAGAACAGATATAGGATTTGACACCTCCTTTTCTTTTAGCTATTCCACATCATAATCCTTGCGTAACTTTACGCCAGTGGATGCTAGATGGAGAAATTATTTCTCTTTATCTTTGCCAAACATCTTTTCCATTATCTTTTGGAACTTATTGCTCTGTTTGAGTTTATTGTATTCTTATTTAGTGATGTCTTATTCACTACCTAAATCAAACAAAGGATGGTCAAAGTGTGGTTCTTCTTCCTCATCGCTATCTTTGTGCTTTTGGTTTTTATCATTTTCGTAGTCCTCAAAAGCTTTACTCCATTTGTGAGTGGTTCTTTCCATTTCTGGAGAGTCTAAATCGAATAGTGAACCATGAGATCTTTCTCCTCACTGAAAGTGTAGTGATATTGGAGGTACTTTCAATTTTTTAGAAGTGTACTTGTTGCATCTTGTGTTAACCATGTATCTGTATCTCAACTTTGTCAAATTTTTCTGATAGTATTCAGGTAGAGTCTCAAATCGTTCAAGTGAGTGTGTCTAGGTAGAGATGTCATTTGTGTTTTTGTGGAAGTAAATGATTCCAACGTGAAAGGGTTAGAATGACCTGATAGTGAGCTAGGAATCAAATTGTTGTAAAAAGTGGATAGACACAGCAACAGGGAGACTAGAAAAGACAACAGGGAGAGACTAAAGAGCCAAAAGGGTATCTGGATCTACTAAGGTTTTATGAGAAACTAATTTGCAAGTGCCCACTATCCTAGATGTTGGCTCCTAGATGCGGGCTCCTAGATGCGAGCCAGGAAATATAGTATGCGAGCTTCTGATGACCTAGGATGTGAGCTTTAACCCTAGATGTGATGAATTGTTGACCAGATACAGTGCAGGATACCAGATACGAGCCAAGATACTAGATATGAGCCAAGAAATATGGGATGTGAGTTTTTGATGTTTCTATCAGATTTTGTCACTTTTGTAAATTTTGTCTCGAAAGTGTGTGAAGTTTGTTTGATCCGTGATTGTGTTCGGATACATGCTGGTGAGTGAAAAAAACATGTAGATAAAGGATTGAATTTTGTTTCTTGTTTTGAAGGTGTTATCTTGTTTAATGATTTTTAGACATATCAAGTGGATTTGCTTTGTTAGGATAACAAACACATCCTTATGCCCTATTTTCTAGGTAGAAGATGAAAATCTTTGCTCGTTGACTTAGGTACACACTCAAATGCTAATCAGAATACAGTCATCACCAAGTATGCAATGGCTCCAGTCATGATGTTGTATTAGCTGACTCCAAACGCAAGTAAGGGCATGATATGATGAGTGTGTTGGGGAAATTACTTTTTACCTTGCACAAGGATTATCACCCTTTTGGAGATGAATTGGGTAGTTTTGTCTATGAATTTCATTGTTTATGATGGGGCAATCCGTTCGAAACCATCTCCCATAGAATTGCACAAGGAAAAATTGAGGCGTATAGCCCTATGAGTACTCAAATACGTGTAGTCTTGCAATCAAGATTCAAATGGCTCCGCTCTACACATACCCAATCATGTTCAAGGAATGATGTTGAAATTCCAATAAAAAAACCTACTCCATCTTCTAAGGCTTTGGCATACAAGGAAGCAATTATTTATAGTGAGTTAGAAGGGTTGGTGTAAAACTTGTCCTCACTTGGGTCATTCCCAGGAGATTTTTTCCTCAAATAGAAGGCCCTCTACTGTTTTATAAACATATAAAGGAATGGTGAGCATAGGATTTCTAGATTTCTGATTCTTTAAAAGAAGAAGAGCATACTCTCCTAGTCCATGTCATTTTCTCTCAAAACACACAAATCAATGTTCATTCCCTCAAGCTATGTTGAGCATGAATTAGATATTCCTCAGTTAATAAAAATGAAAGTACTTGCAAACAAAGTTTGATTGTTTAGTTGACCACAGTTATTAGTGCTTTGCTTGTTCAATTACTGTTATGAAATGAATTAAGCAATGTGTTTGTTCATTGAGCCACAAAATTTTAGTGATTTTAGTTGTGTATTTACTATCCCAATTTGAAATTTAAACAGTGTGTTTTTTTTGCCTTGTTCGGTTACTCCTGTCTTATGTCGAATGTGGACCTCTCAATTCAACACAAACACAACATAGTCCTTACATAATCAATGAATTCACAAAGACAAACATGAATTGTTTGCTCTACAAATGTGATTGAAGTGACCTGTTGCCTCCTAATTAGATGTGATTGTTGCAGTTTACCCTCAGAACGAGAGCCAACAACCTGACCATTACTAAAATAGAGGATTTTGTAGTGCAAGTAGATGAAGAAAAGCCATTAATTATGAGAAATATGCATCTATTTATGAGAAATTGCTGTTATCAATGAATTAAGACATGATTTAAGCTATGAAATTGAAGATGAAATGCAACTAGTGTAAGTATGAATTTGCAATTAAGCTAAGAGTGAGAATGCAATTAATCTAAGAAATTGAAATGCTTCTAGTCTATAAAAGGAATGCTTGTAATCTAGAAATGAATGCTTTTTAAGCTAAAATTTGATTAGCAATTGAATTTAGAAAGCTCTAAAGCATAAAATTGAATGGTTAGCTCCTACAAATTTATCATAAATCAAAGCTAAACAATATTCAATTCCAATGAAAATTATGCTAATTATGCAAGAAAGTACTCTAAAAGCATGAAAATCAAAGCTAAATTTGCCTATAGTAATGATGCTCAAAACAAAAATC
>MU225242.1:1070054-1080708 GCA_018584345.1 Thuja plicata
GAATGTAGACTTGACATCCATTTGGTATACCTTGAATCCTTTACATGCAGCATAAGAAAGTAATATTCTCACTCCTTCTAGCCTAGAAATGGGTGCAAAGGTCTCTCCATATTCAATCCCTTCTTCTTGTGTATACCCCTTGCATACTAGTCTTTCTTTATTTCTGGTGACTTCTCCATTCTCATTCAGTTTATTCCTAAATATCCATTTTATACCGATGACATTCTTGTCATCTGGTCTCAGTACAAGTGTCCATATATCTTCTCAATCTCTTCATTTATAGTACTTATCCATTCATCATTATCAAGTGCAGCATTGACATATTTTGGCTCATAATCACAAATAAGACATCTTGTATTTAGAGAATTACTTCTGGTTCTCATACCAACCTTCTTATCTCCAATGATTTGGTTTCGTGGATGGTTCCTTTTGACATATCTGGAAAGTACAGGTTTAGCTCTTTTTCTATCATCTTGATCATCATTGTGTCCTTCATTCTATTCTCCATCACTTTGTGCATCATCTTGAGCAATATCCTGATTGTCAGTATTTGCAGCCTAATGCTCGGGTGCAATGATCTGTTGCTCAGGAGCTCTACATTGTTGGTAGGGTAGAGTGTCAGGTTCTTCATTGTAAATAAACTTGTTGTATTCCTCTAGATATTTTGTACTTTCCTTTTAATTCTTCTTTGCAAATTCATTTATCTTTACATTTGCACTTTCAACAATTTTTTTAGAGGCTTTATTGAGACATTTATAAGCCTTGCTCTTGGTGGAATACCCTAGAAAGATTCCTTCATCACTCTTGGAGTCAAGTTTTCCATTTCTATCATCTTTTAAGATATAACATTGACTACCAAAATTTTTGAAGTAACTTACATTGGGTGTGTAACCATACCATAACTCATAAGGTGTCTTCTTGGTGTCTTTCTTCAATTGTACTATGTTCAATGTGTAGACAGCAGTACTGACAGCTTCCCTCCATAAGATTTGGGTGATGCCTTTCTCTATCATCAGTGTCCTTGAACAATAAACTATGGATCTGTTCCTTCTTTCAGCAATTCAATTTTACTGTGGTGTTCTTGGTCCAGAGACCTGTCTTTTGATTCCATGATCATTACAAAAGTTAGTGAATTCATCTGAAATAAATTCCCCTCCTCTATCTAATCTTAATAATTTCAATTCTTTACCACTTTGTTTCTCTACCATTTCTTTGTACCATTTAAACATCTTGAATGCTTCAGATTTATCTTTTAGAAATATTACTGTCGTCATTCTAGAGTAATCGTCAACAAAGAGAATAAAATATCTATCACCATAATAAATCTTTGTCCTCATGGGTCCACATAGGTCAGTATGGAATAATTCTAGAATGACATCAGATGTATGGGTTTTTCTTTTGAAACTAGACTTAGTCATCTTACCATTTTGACAATTTTTTCACATGATATTGTCAGGCTTGGTCATCGTCAGTAAGCCTCTTACATTTCTCTTTTTGATTATCTTTATCATGTTGTCAAATTTCACATGACACAATATTTTGTGCCACAACCATATATCTTTATTTCTAGCCATTAATCAAGTGGTTTCAGTATCATTCAGATAGAATAAGTTACCTTTTGTCTTCTCACCGGTACTAATCAGATTTCCTGATTCATTGAAGATCTTTGCCTTCTAATTTTAAAATCCTACTCTGTGACCTAAATTATTCAACTAAGAAACACTCAATAGATTATAATTCAATCTTTTCACCCAATAAGCATTTTCACATTTTATCAGGTTATTCAACATTATAGTTCCTCTATCTTTTACTGGACAAGGCGTGTCATTACCCATTCTTACTGAACCACCATTCTAGTATTCAAAAGTCTAAAAATTTTGTTTGTCACCAATCATGTGGTGAGTGTAGCCACTATTTATGATTCAGACATCATTTTTACTAACTTTAGATATGAGTGCAGTTTCTACATACCTTTATTCATCATCATATGAACCATCTTTTAATGCCACAAACACCATCTTGATGTCTTCATCAGATTTGGTGTCAGTATGATCATCTTTACATTTAGCTAGGTAAGTGGCCTTCTTTCCTTTGTCTTTGTAGTCTTGGGTATCTCTTCTTTTTGATTGTAAGTTTCTTCTATAATCACCTCTATCATACTTCTTTTCAAATGACCTGTCATTACTTCTATCATCTTTTCTTCTGTTAGGACATCTTGCAGCAAAGTGTCCAATCTCTTTACAATTAAAACAAACAAGTGGTAATTTACCTTTTTCTCACTACATTCATCTAGCCATAAGTGCTTCAATTTCATCAAGATCTTCTTCTTCATTTTTACTATCACTATCTTTTCTCATAGTGTGTTTATGACTTGATTTACTTATTCTCAAGGAAGATTTGAATGCAGACTCTATGTTTGGTAAGACACTATTATCAAAATTGTTCATCTCAAATGAAATCAGTCTTCCAATCAAGCTGTCTAGAGTAACATTGCTATTTTCTACTGCTCTCATTTCTTATATTGAAGATACTCTAATAGCATAAGTAGGTAGTAAGGTTCTTAGAATTTTACTTACCACTGTATCTTCTTCTAGTACACATCCAACTCCTCATATAGCATTGACTACCACTTTGATTCTTGTGTTGTACTATGTGATGTTTTCACCTTGTTTCATTCTGAGATCATCAAACTTTCCTCTAAGGATTTTTACCTTGGCTCTCAGAACATTTTTATCACCACCATGTACAAGCATCAATTTGTCCCACATCTACTTTACAGTCTTGCAGGTTTTGACATCTTCAAATTCAGCATCGAAGAGTGAGGAAGTAAGCTCTATCATCATATAGTTGTGTTCATGCTTCTCTCTCATTTGTTCAACTATGAGTGCTCTTTTGGGCAACACATATTCAGTATCTAAGCATTGAGTAACATTATTTCCAATACCTGATAAGTGAAATCTTATTCTTCTTTGCCATGAAGCAAAATTATCTTTGTTCAACTTGGGCACATCTCGTCTGTTCATCTTTTGATCTTTAGCTTAGGTCTTGAAACCTTCCTTCTAAGCACACAAGCTCTAATACCAATTGTTAGTAATAACTGAGAGGGGGGGTGAGCCAATGGCCTCAAAAATTAATCCTTAAATCAATTCTTTAAAACTTATCACCAATTTTTATCCTCTAGTTATACTCAGTCCTAAAAGATGAATGCCTGGAAATACTTATATCAAATTACTACTTGTCAGAATGCTTTGTAAAACCTTCTTCTGTATGTTTATCGATAAGCAGTCTTTCTATTTACCAAAATACAGTAAATAACTAGTGTATACCGATCAATCCAGAATAGCTTATGTGAAATGCAAAATAGTAAAGTAATGAAACATAAACACATAACACATGGATTTTTAACGTGGAAACCCTACTAAGGGAAAAACCACTGGGACCGGTACCCCCAAATTTTCACTCTTCTAAAGTGAGCTCAGTTAAGAGCCAACCTTTTTAAAGGTTGCAAACACACTATTAGGTGTGACCTTTTTAGAGGATTTAAAAGATAGTTTGTCACTTAGTATCTGGCATCTAATGCTACCATCCTTGATCAAACACTCACTTGGCTTGTCAATAGGTATCGGGCATATCCAATGCTACTTTGTATGATCAAAATTTTTGATACTCCTTGCGATGTATCTCAATTGTAAAAGACTTTTAAGTCCTTCTCAGTTTAGAGACTTGATGCTTCAATGGTTAAACTGAAACAGTAAAGTGATATGTTCACACATACAACTTGAATTGCAGATTTTCAGATCTATTGTAAGTGCATTACCTCTCTGATCAATATAATCAATTCAATACCTTTTCTCCACACTGTTCTTATCTGTGATGTTGTTTCACTATTTTTTGGTGTCTGCAGAATATAGCTCTTTCCTTAGCTTGTTGATCAGGTCTGAATGAAGACTTTCTTCTTCTTCAGCATCTATTCTTTTCACTTCTCTTCACCCCACAATTTGTAATGAATTGGGTTGTCTCTTTATAGACATAATTCACCGTTTCTTGGCTTTCTTGATCTTGGTGTGATCCACAATTCTTGCTAATTAGATTTAAATAAAAACTCTAGTTTTATCTCAAAGAGATCTTCTTGCCAACTAGACAAAGAAACTTTAAATCCTTTACTTATCCTCAGCTTTATCTCGTCGATTAAAACAATGATAATTATCAGTTAAGTCTATTTTTAGCTCTTGACAGCTAAGCATTTTTTTGTTTCTGAACTCTCTGTTCTATCAGTCAATACTTTAGTTAGTCATCGGTGATAACTGACTATTCCTTCAGTGTGACTTCAGTTGTCATCGGGATCTCCATCCTTTATTTTGTCCGTCAGGCAACACTGTAATTTTCTCGTCAGGTTACACTATTCTTTGCTTGTCGGGCAACACTATGACTTTGCTCATTGGTAATGTTGTGCATTTGCTCATCGGGTAACACTATGATTTTTCTCTTTTACTATGTTCATCCGTGTGCACTCTGTTAGTGTATATAGTCACTTTGTGAATACTTGACTTATATGCATTACTGATAGCATAGCCTTTGATTCATCAGTTCTTTGAAGTCTTTGGAAGTATGTCCATGACCATATATATTATATTAAGTTGACATCAATGAAAATACAATACATTAACTGATTTAATGCCTTGCATGATCATCAACTTAACATCTTCAAACATTTAATCAGTTATAATTCATCAGGAGAATGTGCAGAATGATAAAGGAAAGGAAATAATTGATGTTGATGAAGTTCAAAAGGAAATGAGCAAGACATGGGTTAGAAAAGAACTGATAGGTGTCACTAGTGAAATCACATTAGATTCTAGTGTGAATATTTCATTGGCAAACTAATTGTAGACATCTAAAATCATCCTTATATTAATTTAATTAATATCCCTAAAAATTATAGTTAATTTTAATTAATTAATTATATTTGTTATATTCTTCTATCTATTCAATTAAAATTATTTAATTAAATATGATTCATCTTCTATAGTATTTAGATTTAATTTAAATATTATTCCCTTTCTAATGTATTAAATTTTATTTAATATATGGCCTCCATAAATCCCCTTTTAAATAAATTTTAATTTGTTTAGTCCCTCACATTTCAAGTATTCCTCTAAACCAAGATTAAATTCAAATTTTATTTGAAACATTAATCTAAGCCTAGCCTAAAGACCTATTAACCCTATCTAGAAACCTACTCCCTTCCTACCCTACCCTACCTATCCCTCTTAATAAACCTATTCTCTCATCTAAGCACACACTAATCACACTTAAAATGTGATTCCTAACCTTTTTAACACTAATGGAATGCTCACACATGTGTGAAAAACTCCTCAAAAAGGAATCCACCAACTTCCTTTAATGGAGCCACTCTTTTACCCCCAACTCCATTCCCCAAGAGTTGCTCACACATGTGTGAGCAAACCTTGAGTCACTCAAACCTTAAAGGTTTGTGTTGACTTTTACATGGCTTTTCCTCTTTCCCTTGTGTCCTCTATGTGGCATCTATGTGGATGCCAAATATGATCCACCTCATTCAAGCCCTTCCCTTCCCTCCAAAACTCTATGAATAGAGGCTCTTGCCAAGAGAAAATTATCTCTTATTTTTGCATTGTTATCATGCTAGTTTAGCTCTAGATTTATTTTGGCATTTTAGCTTTTTAGTTCATTTCAAGTTCAAATAATTTAGATATTACATGCTAGGATAATGACAATGAATCTTAAATCATGCATTAGTTTACTTCTTTGCATTTGCATCATCATTTTGATGAAGGCTTGAGACAAGTGCCTCAGACTTGTTCTTGAGCTCTTTATCACATCCATTAGCTTGCATTTTAACTATTATTCAAATCATAGTTGGATTTAGTTATTCTGTTGGGAGAGCACACCCACATTCCTCTCTAAGACAAAATGAACAAGGCTTGGGTGCACTTGTTTGGCTCATCGGAGGTTATGATGGAAACTCTTGATTTGATCATGTTTTGATATGTTAATATGATTTGTATGTTCTAACGTTTGCATGTCTTAGTATGATCCCAACAAGTAGGTTTTCATCATATACATTTTGGCACACTCGGTGGGACCCAGGTCCCTTATTTTCCAATTTTTTTGAAATTTTTACATTTTTTCGTGATTCTAGAAATGCGTTTCATAGAGCCATCTTCGCATTGAGATCATCGTCTGCATTTCCAGACTACCATTTGCATAAATCACCCTCTGCGCAGTTCCACCGTCTCTGATATGAAATCACCGTCTTCACCTGTTAAAAATCAATTTAGCCTAAATTTACTTTAAAACACTTTTTTATCATATTTCACAATTTTTACCCTCAAGTTTCTGACAGGGTATCACTTTATGAGAGTTAAATGTGGTCAAATTTCATAAAAAGGGTTAATATGTTTGTTAATCAAAGTTTTGTAAAGCCGTCTCCACATTGAGATCGTCGTCTGTGTTTCCAGACCGTCGTCTGTGCAATTCTGCTATATTCAATCTAAAATCACCATCTCTGCCTGTCAAAAATCAATTTAGCCTAAATTTACTTTAAAACACTTTTTTTTATCATATTTCACAGTTTTAACTCTCGGGTTTCTGACAGGGTATCACTTTTTGAGAGTTAAATGTTGTCAAATTTCATTAAAAGGGTTACTATATTTGTTAATCAAAGCTTTTTTACCTAACTCTCTGTTTTGTTACCGTCTGTGCAGGTACTTTGTTGTCTTCGTAGATCACTGTCTGTGAAGGTAATCTACAATCTCTACAGATCCCCATCTGTGAAAAAACATCACCATTTGCACATGTCTGTACTTCTGACAGGTAATAAATGTTGTGTTTTAAACTGTTGTCTGTGTAGAACAATCGTCTGTGTTATTTCACAGTCTGCATTGTTTCATCGTCTGCACTCTGTAACTGTCGTCTACATAGATTTACTGTCTGTTCTTAGTATTTGTCATATTTTTAGGTTGCTAATCATTTTTGAGGTTTTGTAGCATCATTCTTAAAGGTTAAACATCTAAACTACTAATCAATCTTTTTACAGCTTGCTTGTCAAATAATATCATTTGAAACTACTCACATTGTCTTGAAAGTTGCCAAAATAAAATCAACTAAATGATCATGTTTGATTATAATTTTTATTAGGCACATAGATAACTAGGTGATCTTTTTGTGTGATTCAAAACAAGTGTTAGGGGAGTATGCTCTCTTCATTTTTTGGAAGATCAAAAACCTAGACGCACTTGTTTGGTCTTAGACAATTAAATCTTTGGGAAAGAACATGTGTCTGGTGTGTTTGGGAGAAAATGACATTGGGTAGGAGAGTATGCTCTTTTTCCCTTGAGGGAAAATTATAAATCTAGACCCCTCTCATCGCTAATCCATGCTTTTTAATTTAAACCTTTAGATGGACCTTCCGATAGAGGGAAAAATCTCCTGGGAATAACCCACGTGAGAACAAGGTGTAAGCCAGACCACTCCAACTCACATTAATAAAATTTACTCTTTGGGGCCAAAGCCTCAGGAGTCGGTTGACATTTGAGCTTATACTTGACTCGCGTCTAGCATAAGTGTGGCTTAACGGTGTCAATCACATTTACGTGACCAATTTTTTCAAGACACTCTATGGGGCTATTCACCTGAATCATGCTTGCACAGACATAGAGGATACAATGAAATGGAGACCCTTACTAAACACTCTAGGCATAGAAGCTACCCAGAACACCCCAAAAGGTGATAATGTTTGTGCAAGGAAGATAGTAACTTCCCCAAGATCACTCATACATTCGTTCCACCCTGAGCATTTGGAGTCGGCTAATACGGCTTTATGACTAGAACCATTACGTTCTTGGTGATGGTTGTATTCTAATTAGCTCTTATGTGTGTGCCTAAACTTGCAAGAAAATATTTTCATGCTACACCAATTCCTTAGGTAGATTGTGTTTGAAGAGGTCAAAGAACATTAACAAATCCAAAACACGAACGAAATTCTCAACAAACAAATTTGTCGCACTTTCTTGTATCCTTCAAGGTTTCTTTGTCCCTTCTCAGATTTTTTTCAAGACACATGCTTTTTATTTTTTGGTTTGACTGTGATGAAACTGGTTCTTTTCATTGAACAAATCCACTGAAAATCAGACAAAAATCAAAATTTTGCCAAATCATCAAAACATTGTCCTTTTTATAGACTGTCTTCTCCGCTCTGGCATTGTCATCTACAGAGATCACAGTCTGCGTGGTTTCGTCATCTATGCAATATCAAATTTGTGTCTATGTCTGAGACTGCCATCTCCTCTTAAAAATAGTGAGCTTTGAAATTTACCAAGATCTTTGAAATTTGGTCTTTTACAATGTCCTAAAATCATTTGTCCTGTGTAATGCCCAAAATAATCTAGGCAAAAACACAACTAAATTTTTTTTTTTTTTATACAACTACGACAATGAAAATTTACCAACAAGTTTCAACTCAAGCCCAACGAAGCGAAGCCCCGGGGACGTAAACTCGCTTGGGCAGAAACACCTTTAAAATATTACATCGCTAGAGGATACTTATGAAAAGGAAGTATATGAAAGGTTATTCCAATCATCTTTTAATTTCCATTCTCTACACATGCATAGAGAACTTAAATTAAATCTAGAATCCTAATTAACTTGATTTTGATAAAAACAACAATACTATAGTGATAAACTCACTAAAGAGTGTCTTATCAATTATTTATATCTTAATTAAATAATTTACAAAATACAACTTTCATAAAAAAAACATAACATTAATTCATGATCACATTTGTATTTATAATAATCTTAGTAATATTAGAGTGAAAATTAAAACTTAATTTATTTAATAAATAAATGACCTTAATCTCAAACAATTAAATAATAAAGTTATATATATGAACTTATTATATTTTTTTATCTTATCAGATTATTATAAAAGTGAGAAGGTGATTATTATCATATAGATAACTTAATCCTAATACTGACGTTAATTCTTTTCTGAAATAATATATAATATTAACTTTAGTTACAATTTTATCACGTGAAATTATAAAAATGAAATAATTAAGTTAACATGTCGGCACCCTAATTTAACCTTTACTAAAATTTCTATTTCAAAAAACTCGCTCAAAAGAAATAATAAACTAATCCTGCTCAAAAGAAATAATAAACTATTTGGTCGGCACCCTAATTAGGGTTGGAAGCCAATAAAACTAACAGAAACCCTAAACTCATTTGGCTCCATTATTATTTTCTTTCTTTTTTCCTCTCACACTGCTCCCACCATGGAGTTGCAGATCTGAAGCTACTATGAGCAGCTTTGCCAATCTGATGGCATTGCTGTCGTAGTACTCATCTGTACTATAACAGCATTAGGTTAGATTAATTTTATAGTTTATCTATTTAAAAAAAAATTATATTGGTTAGGAAGAATGCATTGGGTGCTTCAGAAGGGTTGAAACCCAAATGAAGAAGATCTGCTCCAGGCACTTACTTCATATCCTCCATTCGTCAATACTCAATTGCCAAGAGAGTTCGATTTAAAGAGAGGAAGTGGAGTTTTCTACAGTCATGTTGTAAACAAGTTGCTGGTGACTTTATCCTCTTGGAACGAATAGGATATGTTGTACAGAATGAATATATGGGTGTAATAAAATACTTCTAATGCAGGTGATTGCTCTCGGATGCACCATGTGCATACACACAGCTCAGAGCTATAAAACTGAATAGTAATACATAAATCTTGTTGCAGTCATTCATGTTTCCTTTTTTTTTTAATAGATTATGGATACGGAGTGTGTAATGCTCCAGGGCAGTGCTGCGCCACCATATAAGGTAAGCTGAAAATCATTTTAATAAAATATAGTTGCAGACTTTAACAGACACGACAACATTAGGGTTGAGTTTTTTTTTTTGTTTTTCTACAAATATCATTGGCAATGAATATAATATCATATGTTATATTCAATACATTGCAAATTTATTAAATATAACATATAATATTAAAAATGTAATGGCGTGACAGGGAGTGGTCTATTTTTACAAGGTAAGCAGCGCCTTAGAGAATATAGTATGGAGTGCTGTAAAAAAAAAAGCTGCGCCATGTAATATAACAGGTAGTGTATAATATGAAGTGTTGTTTAAAAGACTCGCATAGTAGTGAGAGATTATTGCATGTTAATTTTGTTTGAATATTATCATTATAATATAGTATATTATATACTATTCATCCTCAAATGTATAGTATATAATATATTATATTATATATAAACAGTGTATAATATTGAAAGTTGTGCTATGAGACTCGCATAGCAGCGAGAGTTTATCGCATGTAGGTTTGATTGTTTATTTTTATTATAATATAGTATATTATATACTATTCATTCTTTAGATGTATAGTATGTATATATTATATTATATAGTACACTAATCTATGTTATTCAATAGGAAATATTATTAGTATGATATTATTTAATATGTTTTGTACTTATTGTACAGTTCATATTATATAGTATTATATTAAATAATATTACGATACTATTAATTTAACTGATTCATTATATAAAGTTATATAATATATATATATACTATATATTATACATTAAGTATGTATAATATATAT
>MU225242.1:1085649-1120221 GCA_018584345.1 Thuja plicata
TCTTAGATTAAAACATCTATAGGCTTTGCTTTTAGTAGAGTAACCAAGAAAAATACCTTCATCGCTTCTAGCATCAAACTTGCCAATGCTATCATCTCTCTTGATGTAGCACTTTCTTCCAAAGATTTTGAAGTATTTTACAGTAGGTACATTACCAAACCAAAGTTCATAAGGTGTCTTATCTATGCCTGGCCTCAATTGTATTCTATTGATAGTGTAAACTGTTGTATTGACTACATCTCTCCATTAGGTATGGGCAACCTTTCCATAAATCATGATAGTGTACGCTGTGTCAAGTATTACATTGTTCCTCCTTTCTGCTATTCCATTCTTTTGAGGGGTTCTGGTGCACTTAACTATCTCTTGATTCCATGTTCTTCACAGTAGTCATAAAACTAGTCAGAGGTGAATTCTCCTCCTCTATCAGATCTCAGACATTTTATATTTAATCCAGATTCATTCTCAGCCTTATCTTTGAATACTTTGAACTTCTCAAAAGCTTCAGATTTTTTTTTTAAGAATGCAACCCACATCATCCTTGAGAAATCATCAACAAACAAAAGAAAATACCTTTCTCCATAGTATGATCTTGTTTGAGTAGGTCCATATAGGTCTGTATGTATTAGATCTAGTTTGTTTTCTGTAGAGTCTTGTTTTCTCCTGAATGAGGTCCTCACATGCTTCCCCATCACACATTCCCTGAACATGGTGTCAGTTGGTCTTGTAATTCTAGGAAGGTCTCTTAGTACCTTTACATTACTTATCTTGACTATGTTGTCAAAGTTGATATGACAAAGTCTCTTGTGCCATAGCCAACTGTCATCTACTTTTGCAAAAAAACAACTTACTTCTGAGTTGAGCTGAAAAAAATTACCTTTGGTCTTTGAGCCTAAAGAAATCATGTCTCCTTCTTTGTTGTTGATAATACACTAGTTTTTTTGAATTCCAACTGATATCCTTTATCAAGCAACTGTCCAACACTTAGTAAGTTATGATACAAACCATCAACATAGAGAACATCATCTATCTCATTCTTTCCATCTAAGGTGATAGAACCTCTGCCTATGATAGGTTTGGAAGTATTATCTCCAAATCTAACTATGCCACCTTTGTACTTGTCCAAATGTAAAAATATATCTTTGTCTCCTATCATGTGGTGTGAACATCCGCTATCAATGATCCAGGCAGTACTGATGTCAGCTTTTGAAACTAATGCTAACTTTTGTTCTTTTACTTCATCTTCTTTATCCATTTCTTCAAGTATCTTCTCAATGTCTTTAATGGAAATGAATCCAATTTCATCTTCTCCTGAGTCATCATCAGTTACACCATCCTTAGCATGATAACATTCTTTAGTGTACTTAGGTTTGTAATCTGATCTGAACTTCTTGACTCTTGTAGGGAACTTGGATGCAAAGTGACCAACTTTGTTGCATGAAAAACATTTGAGTGGTAGCTATCCTTCATATTTCCATTTACATTTCCTTTCCTTCTTGGCAATCATAGTAATTTTTTCTTCTAGTTTTGTATCCACTTCTTCATTATTACTAGAGATGCTTATAGATTTCTTGTTGTGGACTGTGGCTTTGAAGGCTGTGTCACTTTTAGGTTTTGTCTTCAATCTAGATATCTCAAATGCAGATATTTTTCTGATCAAAGTCTCCCTCTTGAAGTCTTTTTAAAATTGCATAGTCTCATCTAATATATTGATCTTTCTCTCATAATCTGTTGTCAATGTGGTCATTCATTTTTCCATTATATCTTCTTCTGATATTTCTCCACCATTGTTTCTTATACCTAATACCGCTTCATTAATCCTCTGATTATAAGCTCTGATGTTTTCTTTAGGTAACATCTCTAAATTGTTGTATCTTTTCTTCCATGTCTTTCTACATGCATTTTTTTCTTGGATGTCTCCTTCAAACATATCTTCTAAGTATTTCCAAATAGAGTATGCTTTATATCTCTTCTTGATCTCAGAAAATTCACTATCGGATAGGGAACTGATTAGGGCTTCATTGGCAATTGCATTATTAGTGAACACTTCCTTTTGTTTCATAGTAGAGTCTTCTACTGCAAGATATTTCAAGGTGGGAACTTCAATTTCTAGAGTGGCAATCTCATAGATCTCAAATCTAACGCACTAAAGATGTGTTATCATTTTGTTCTTCCAGTCAAGATAGTTTTCTCCATCGAACTTAGGACTCTCTTTCCTGAAGTATGTCATCTGATCTACCTTAAGCTATTAGGCTTTCTCTCCAAGGCACTTGGCTCTGATACCAATTGTTGGAATAGTCCCAAGGATAACTGAGAGGGGGGGTGAATTAGTTATCAGTCAATTTAATTCTTTTCTCTTTCTTAAATGTAATTTGATATAAAGTAAATACACATTTAGATAACATAATAGAGTACTCAACAATTTTGATTATGGAGAAACCAAATAGGTAAAAACCCCAGTGGGAATTATCACCCACAAATAACTGCACTATTTTATAGTGATCCCTATTAGAAGATCTTACAACCCTGTTAGGAGTTGATCTTTACAATGTAAGCAGTACATAGACCTGGTTAAAGGTCAGACCCTATTAGGAGTCTTTTATAGATAACCCTGTTAAGGGTGAGGACTCACTGTCCAATAGCTCACTGCTAAGATGTTGAAGGATACAACCTTCAGTAAAATAGATATACACTATATATGGAAAATGAACTGTTTGAGTAGACCTGCTGTATTGATCAGTTCCAATGAATTGCAATCAACTTCTGTTTCTTCACATAGATCTTCAACTTATTCTTTTCGACTTTCTGCTCTTCTCTGTCTTTTCTTTTTCACTTGATTTTTCCACACTTAGCGAACATAATAGAACTTCTATATGTATCTTCACCAAGGATATGGTCATGATGGTATCTAGAAACACTTCATCAACTTTCTTGTCATCTCAACCAAGCACACAATCAAAGTTAGGACCGCGCAACTCAAACTGAATAGACGTGATGCTTCACAAAGTTGGCTTCACTAAATTAACTCTAACATCAATATTCTGTTGAAACATGTTTAGCACCTTTCGATAATTATCTTTAACTCATAACTAAACATTAATACAAACATGCATATCCCAAAGATAGGTGCAACTCAAGAGACACTGTATTTACATCGGCTCTGAATAGATAAACTCTTGAAACTATAACTGCCATAACTGATTAATCATAACTCAACTGTAACTGCATATCTGACTTGGTGTGAATGCACATAGCATATATAACGTGTATACACCATGGAAATAAACATGCATAGTACCAAAAAATTTATACTAATAATTGCATATAGGATACCTGATGTATATTATATGTTGTTATCAATGACAAACATACAATCAATAATTTGCACAGAGGCAAATCTCCAACCGAGACATGGATTGGTCTTTAAGGTAGGTGTAGATATCTTGGTGCCAAGCAGAATTAGGGCCAAAAACCTTGCACAAAAATTCAGACATCAAAATTTTAAATACAAGAATCATTAGTTGTTCTACCAAGAATTCACAATGTGTAACTTCAGGAGGCATATCTAACAAAGATCCCACTCGTCATTGCATCAAAAACTCTGACCTAGGCTCAAGGGAATTTCTCAAAGGTGATGTGATCAAATTACTTCTTTAATTCCTCTATAATGGCTTTATATGGGATTAAATTGTATCTATTGTATCATAGCTATTATCAACTTGGTTGATGATAAGTTTGGAATCACCATATACCTGCAAGTGTTTTATTCTCCACTGGACTACTATCTTTAGCCCTAGGATTAATGCCTCATATTTTGAAATGTTGTTGTGTAATCAAATTTTAACATATTTGACTTGGGGATTGAATCTCCTTGTGGTTTTAAGAAGAAAACTCCAACACTTGACCCTTTTTGTGTATATGACCCATCAAAATATAGCTTCCACTATTTATGCTCCTCTATGGTGAATATACCTTCATGTAGAAATTTGACTAACATAGGATAATCTAATAGAACTAGTGTATCTTCTAATTGATCTATAATTACTTGACCCTTGATGGATTTCCTATCCATGTAGTCAATTTCAAACTCACTCAGTATCATGACCCATTTAGATACTCACCCAATCAAGGTTTCTTTACTCAATATGTATTTCAATGGATCAAGTTTGGTGACCAGAAATGTCTTGTGGAATAGCATGTAGTGTCTGATTTTTTGTGATGCAAATACTATGACAAGGCATGCCCTTTTTTTGCAGTGTAGTTAAACTCATAGGATACAAGTATTAATCTAATATAATATATTTCTTGTTCTTTTCCTTCTGAGTAATGTTGAGCCAATAATTGCCCCAAGGAATGTTCTATTGTTGATATGTATAATAAGAGGGGATAACCTGGTATATGTGACATGAGTACTGGTGTTGAAAGGAGATAATATTTTAGTTCTAAAAATGTGGCTTGACATTCTTCAGTCCATTCAAATGGAACTCCCTTATGAAGTAGATGTTTAAATGGGTGACACTTATCTTTTAATTGATGAACCTCCTAACGGACTATAAATTTCCTTGTAGACATATTAATTGATGAATATTCAGGTGGTGACATTTCAATGATTGCCTTGACTTTCTCTAGATTCACTTCAATCCCATAATGTGACATAATAAATCCTATAAGTTTCCCTAAAGTAACCCAAAAGACACACTTCTTGGGATTTAGTTAGATTTTGTATTCATCTAATTTGTCAAAAAATTTGGCCAATATAGTCAAGTGTAAATTTATTTCTAGATACTTGGCAAGGATGTTGTCCACAAAGTCTTTCATAGTAATGTGCATCATGTTGTGGTCATTTCTCATTGATAGGTTTCTCTGGCATTCTTTAACCCAAAGGGCATCACATTCCAGTAGTAAGTGCCTCATACACATGTGAAAGCTATTTAGGTTGGTATTCTACTTATATTTTGATCTAGTTATAACTGGAGAATCCATCCATTAAAGACAAAATTTGATACCCATCTATTAAGTCTTTAATCATGTCTATATTTGGAAGAGGGAATTAATATTCTGAGCATGCCTTGCTTAAATATCTGAAGTCTATGCAAATCCTAATATCTTAATTGGGTTTAAATATTAGAACTAGGTTGAAGATCAAGTCTTCATAATCTATGGGTCTTATGAAACCCACATCTAGTAGTTTTTTGAGCTCAACCTTGACCAATAAGGATATCTTTGGATGTATCTTTTAGAGCATTTATTTTATAGGTTTTTCTCTTGGCTTTAGTGGTAGATGGTGTAAGACTAACTCTGGATCCAACCTAGGCATGTTTGACTATGCCCAAGAAAATTTTATTTTCTGGTCTATCAAGAACTGAATACATTGTTCCTTCTCTTTATCTATTAATAATTCTGCTAGGTAGATAAGTCTCTTGGTTTCTTTGGTGCCTAGGTTGATTATTCTCTACTAACAATGGTAATTTTTCCTCATTTATTGGGAGTGTGTCAATTCTTCCTTCCTTGGGTGCCTTAGAGAGATTTTCACCCTTGGATACATCCTTTCTTTTGAGTATTTTCTAGTTAGAAGGCGCCTTTCAGTTTTTGCATAAAAAACTTATATTTTCATTATTTTCAATTTTATGATTGAAGAACTGATATGACTCACCAAAATATGTTGCTTGGTCTAGATAAATAGTGAATATGGATTTGCGATTTCCCATAGGTATACCTTCTCAGATTCCCAAGAACTCAATGATATCTTTTTCATTCTTAAATATGTGTATATTTGGTTAATATTGTTGGTCCCAATCGATTAGCTCAAGGTAGACTAGGGCACTGTCGTCTTTACTCTAGAATGAGGATACATGAATGACTATTAGTTATTGATATATGCATTGAATAGGGACTCTTGGTTTTCTAAGGATAAGATAGATGAGGACTTAGATTGATTCCAAAAGTCTTGGATCCATGCACATTGATCTATTGGTCTATTATTTATGGATAAGAAGGAAATGACAACATTCAAGTGAAGAGTAATAGTAGTCATAGGGGTATCCCACTCATAATCATTTGACTATGTTTCATAGTAGAACTCCTCAAATTCTTAATCTCATCGAAAGAACACATATCATCATCATTAGACAACTGGATATTTGAGGTACCTTATGTTACTCCAATTGCACATTGAAGTTGTCATTAGTTATCAAGCAGACATAATGAATAGTCGGTGAAAGAGTCAAACAAGACAATTGATTTATAGCACCGAAGTGCAGAGTTAACTGAGAGCACTGATCATGACCAGAGTTAACCGAGCATAGTGATCACCGAGTTGACAAACTATATGAGCAGTGAACAACACCAAGCTACACAACATAACCGAGCCGTAGTATAACCAAGATACATAGACAACGTCAAGCACCGAGAGACGTCATGCTAACCAAGTGGAACAAAGACCACCTAAAATTTTTTTATGGCACATAATTCTATGTAACAAATTTTTAGCTGACCTAGATAACGGTTTACATGATCGAGGAGGAAATTAATTACAGATTTACAACCTTAATTGTTTATGTCTCCTATGTATAGATGATCAAGGTAAATTTTGTACACCATTGATCTTTAGATAGGGATGTAATTGCTAATCCCTAATTAGGTCATATCATTTGATATATAAATGTATAGATGTCAAATTTTGTAATATATGTTGATCAAGAAATGATCAAGTAGCCACCATACTACAGACATCAGAGACCAGACAAGGATTTTAAGGACATAGACTACATTGAAAAAATTAGTTTACAAAACTATGGCAAGGCTACCGAGAAGAACAAAGCAGAAGGTATTATCATTCACATTGAGGTTATATATTTTTGTATGAAAATAATGGATTTGTATCAGCAATATTGAGATTTTATATATTTCAGATCAAAATTTTGTTACTCTCTAACAATTATAATAGACCCTAAATATCTTAACATAGTAGACATAACCATCTTATTGTAAATCTCTAAGCCAAGTGCACACATAGATTGTGTTGCTAAATATTCACACGAGGTAGATCTAATCAATCTCATTGTTACTCCTAACAGGATAAGATCATCAGAAGTGATCATTCTTTGTAAAGCTTTAACGGGCTAACTTTATTTTTGTAGTAGTGAAGTTTTGTGGTTCTCATCCTCACCACAGTTTTTACCTTCTAATAGGGTTTTTCTGGGATACCAAAATACTAGTGTCATGAGTACTTAATTTTATGTATGTGTATTTTTTACTTAACATGCATTTACATTTTAACAGTGATACTATATGTTTGGTGTATGCAATCTACTCAATCGGTTAATAATGAACAGTGGTTACAAAGAATTGGTTAAAAAAAATTTAGGGTACTAATTCACCCCTCCCCTCTCAGTACACACCCTTTCCATTATCCCAATAATTGGTATCAGAGCTAGTTCTCTTATTTTGAAGGTTTAATAACTAAAGAGAAAAGATCTTACAATGGAAAGGTATACACTTGACAAAAATATTGAAAATCAAAAGTTACAGTTGCGGATCTATGTCAAACAACTCAAGGAAGCTAAAGAGAAACTCAGGGAGATTTTTATTAAGAGAAAGGAAATGGCACTTCGTTGTCATGAGACTAATTATCATGAAGAAGAGATTCATGACCCATTTCATATATTTGGATCTAAATCTAGTAGCTTATCTGATGCATCTAAAGGAATCATATCAAAACTATCTGAAAGAAATCAACAACCTACTAAACAAATGAAACCATTAAAAATTGGTCAAGATACACAAATGGTCAGAATGGTTGAAGTCTTGAATAATGAAAAGAAATCTGAACAAGATAGAAACATGGTTGTTGATGACAAAAGATAGATGACTGAAAAGTTACAAGAGAAAGAAACTAAGATATCAAGACTTACTGAACATTACTTTGAGATCACCAATCAAGTTGCTATGAATCATGAGGCTAACTGAGTGAATACTGAACTTGCAAGAAGAATAGAATACATTGCTATACTAAAAGAATAAAATAAAAAAATAAGAAATGAAGTGAAGATTTAACAATAACATAATGAAGTGATTAAGACATCTGAAGAAAGCACTAAGAGAATGGATGAATTTTTGAACTATCAATGAAGACTGAACAATACTAGATTAGGGTATACTGAGAAAGGAGAATTGTCAAATCAATCTAAACAAAGGAATGTGTACTCAAACCTGAAGCCTAAGAAGCCCTCTTGCCATCACTGTGGAAAACCAGGCTACACATCAAATGTTTTCAGAAGCAAAGCAAAAGGTATTCCTAGAAACTTTCCTAAATTCAATGGTATTTTCTAGAATAGTAATAAGCATGGACATCAAGAACATGAGTGTATATCCAATTTGAAAAAACCATAGGATAAATCATACATGGATAAATAATGGCAAAATTGCAACATGAATGGTCATACAACTCAAGCATGCAGAAAGAACACAAAGCAAATCTAGAAGCCTAAAGGACAAGAAAAGGTAAATCAACCAAGAAGACAAGGCAATTCTTATGCATGGGATTATAACACTTGGAGCAATTGTGAAACATGTGGTAAATATGGACATATAGAAAAAAATTGTATGAGAGAATGGCGAACCAAATCTAGGAATTGGTCAAGCTCTAGAATGGCATTTTCTCACTGTCAAAGAGTCGGTCACGTAGCAGAGATTGTGCAGACACAATAAACACTTATGGGAATGGAAATACAATTGAGGAAATTATGAGGATCAAAAATCAAATGTGGAGAAGAGCATCAAAGGATAATGCAGGACCAAGCACAATAGTCAGTGACACCTCATCTAATGGATTATGTGGCTCCACCATCTCCAAATGAGCAATACAAGTAGGTATGGAACTGTGGTTTGAAATTCTATATCTTACATCAATTCATGTATTTATTATACATATGCCAAATCAACATGAATCAAGATGCACTATGGTATTATATGTTTGATTACTATAATCTAGTTGAGTCAGTTAATATGTAGAAAGTTAGAACTGTCAATTGGTGAAAATGTGAAGAGTCTACCGAGTTTCTATGGTAACCGAGTATATGGTATACTCACCGAGTTGAAGCATTGATAGTGTTAACTGAGCATGATGTTTGTTCACTGAATGGTTTGTGAAAATAATTTAATGCACCACCCTAAGTCATTTGCTATATATTTGGTCGATGTGAGATCATTTTTTTACACCGTGATCACAGAGAAGAACATATAAAAGAGAGTTAAGTTGCAGAAGAACATTTTTGAAGCATTCTATAGATATTTAAGCACACTTTAAGCACATAGAGGTTAGTTTCTACACATTCTTGCCTCACCGAGTTATTCAAGCATATTTTACGGAATCCCTAAAATAGAGATCATGGAACCTTCATCATGAATAATGAAAGCAAAGAAAGATAAGTAGAAAAAGGTTGTTTTGTTGGAAATAATGGGAAGTATGTACTGAGAGGGGAGGGGTGAATCATTACCTCTAAAACTTTTAGTTAATTACCCTTTAACCTTATGTAATCGAATCTTTGCTTTACCGATCATATCTGTTGTTCTTTCTTTATGCATGTGATATTAATTCATAACATTAATTGTATGTAGACATTCATAGAAACATTAATGAAAGAAATAACACATAACATAAGATATGGTAATGTAGAAAACCCTTGTTAGAAGGTGAAAATTGCGGTGGGGATGGCACCCACAAAAACTTCACTATCTGTAGATTGGAAGGGGCCGGCTAAGGCTTACAATTTGATCACTTCTGATGATCTACCCTATTAGGAGTATTATGTGGAGACTGGTTAAGGTCTACTCTGTTAAGAGCTTTAGCAACACTGTTTAGTGTGCACTCGGTTAAGATATTTAAAATAGGATTGTTAAATCCACCTTTCTTGAAAGGATTTCTTCTATTTTCTACATTTGTTAGAATGTAGACAAAAATACTCATTGACCTGAGTGTATACAATCTAAAATTTTTGATTAAAGATCCATTAAAGTTTATGTGTACAAAGTATCACCTAATGTGATTGATTAATACCTCTATTTCTTGGTAGCCTTGGTTCTTGGTTCTGTTGGAAATACAATAATGGGAAAGCAAGATACTGAGAGGGGCGGGTGAATCAGATCTTCAAAATTAAACACTTAAAACAAATTGATCCACATTCATACATATATGAATCTAATGTAATATCAGATAGCATCCACACAATGAAATAAATAACTCATAACACAAGAACTTGGTAACCCAAAAACCCAAATAGGTAAAACTAGGGTGGGGATGACACCCACAAAATTCTCCACTACTGCAGTAATAAAGTGTGCCTGTTAAGGCTACAAAAGTTGATTACAAGATGAAATCTACCCTATTAAAGGTTTGCTTGGCTAAGAGTTAAAGATCATTACAATCTACCCTATGAAAGGATTTCAATTTACAATAAAGTAAGCACTTTGTTAGGAGATTTAGAAAGGTCTACTAGAACCACTTTGTTAAGAGATTTTCACCTAATACAATGATTAGAATGTCTCAAGTATTGATCCTTCATTATGCACTCTAATGTTGATGATGGATCTCCTCTTTCCAGTACCTTCTATGATCTCACAATCTGATATAACTTTACTCTGTTGTTCACTGTGTTGTCACTCTGCTTGATCTCTGCTTCTTAAAAAAATAATGCTCTGTGCATTTCACTTCAAAAAATGCAGTCACCACGCACTTTTTCTGCTCTCTTATTACACACTCAAAATAGGGTTTAGAAGAAATCTAATATATCTATTCAAGTCTGATAGCAAGATCTAGATCAATGATCAAGATCTAATACCCATACCTTGATGGTATTACAATTAATGTTTACAATAGATCATGCATAGGATAAAACAATTAAATACATAACTAACTCCATAGAAGAATATTAAATGCATACATAAGTCAGCCCAAAAAGCTTATACAAGTCGGCCAGATCACTTATCCTCAAAGTTTGAATCATTCTAGACATGTATACAAAAACTGTTCTGCTCGGCACTTGACTTCTCTGTCGCTCGGCACTTAACATCTATGTATCCTACACGGCTCAGCATAATACAAATTGGAAAACTGAATACTGCTTGGAATGTTGCTTGGCCTTGCATATTTTTAGCTCGGCCACAGTGATAGCCAACTAAAATTGCCTAAGTGAATGACTAAGTGTTGGTCACTAATCATCAACAGACCTTAGAGATTAACAGGTTCTTGATAACCAAATTCATCTTTTTTTCTTCTTCTTCTTGAAAATCTTAGTCTTATCCATAGATGTGCTCGTTGGCTATATTCATCCTCTCATCCTCTAAATGAATTATTACAACATCTATTTATACAATAGATTTGACCTTTTTAGTTTCACATATTACAAACTTAACTCTATGATCAAAGGTTTACAACTTGACCTTGATCTCCTAGTTTGCATGTTTTTAATCAGTTAGATTGATTAAAACAATTAAAATTATGTTTCTTGTTCCTCAAGAAATGGCTTTAAAAAAAATATAAAGCATAACTTTTTGATCTGACGTGGAAGTCAGATCCACTTTTCTCGGGATATAACTGACTTTCGGTGTCTGATGCTCAGTTTTCTCTAAAATGATTTTGACTATCTTTTGGTGTTCTTTTGTTGAACTGTCTTTCGAGTTCCCTTTCTCTGTCGGGTTCCTCTGTTTCTTCTCTTTCAGTGTTTAGTGTAACCTTCTTGTTGGGTTCCTCTGTATCATCTTCGGGTTGAACTTTTGGTTTGCACTATAAAAATTGTGTTGTCGGGTTTCCCTTTACTTAGCACTTTTAGTCTGAACTAAAACCTATCTTTTGGTGTAGTGTATCCGATGGTTCAAACAACTATTTTCTCTTTGCATACTAATGGAAAAATATATGTCATCATGTTTTAGTGAAGAACTCCACCTACACAGAACCAAACTACAAGTTCCATCCACAGGTTATAGCCCAACTAGACAATAAAGGTGCATTTTCATCTATTCCACCTAAGGTTTTGTTAGTGCAAGATGTGCATGCATACATACATTGCAAAATAGGTGAAATCCAATATTTTGAGCTCATGTCCACATACCAATCATTTTGCAAAGATAGAAAGCTGAAAGAGGATCATAACATTTGGAAGTTAAAGGGTTAATTTGTGCCCTATATTTATCGAAGGTCTTTCACAATGAATGGGTATGCATTGTTCTTAGCGGAGTCCACAATGGAAAGCTATGGATGGATGAACCCATGAAGATAACTAGAGATGTGATTCACGCAATCACAGGGTATCCCATAACTGAAAAAACCAAATCCCTAAGATATATGTCAAAAACTGAGTTAGAGAAGCTAACATTAGCCGAGTGGGATGGAAGAGGTTTAAAGATCAACTGCATTAATGATCTTGAACTAAGGTTCGGTGCTTATGCCATTGGGTATAAGATATTCCAGTCCAATAGGTTGAACAATGTACCATGTGGAGCTATTGACATAGTCTACAAAATTTTCAAGAAAGGACTACAACTTGATCTTTATGAGTTATTGCAGAGGCAACTAGAAGAAAATATGAGAACCATAAGATTAGAAAATAAAAATACATGTAAGTTCGCTTCATTACTACTTTGCATATTCTTCTACTTATAGAATTTCTTTCCCTCAATCAGTAAAGTGAAGTGGAAGACAGACAAACCAGTTACAGTCCAAATAGATGAGATGATTACAAGTCTAGGAAAGAACTTTGAACCTATTATGAATAAATATTTTGAAAAGTTCAAAGCTAGGATGGAAAAGGGATCCAAAAATCCACTACAATTAGTAGAACAATACAAAGATGATATTTTTTTTGTAGTAGACAGATACAACTCTAATCAAAGTAGCAGATCCAAGGAAAAGATGGCTACCTCCAATGGATTATGAATTAGATATTTATGTTGCTTCAAAATCTATTGAGAAACTGTTAAATGAGCCTATTGACAAATCTGCCATGAGATTTGGCACCTATGATGAAGCAAAGACCCGAGTATAAATTGATTTACAAGTTCAAAATCAAGGTCGGAAAAAGAGTAATATTTTCAAAACATTGAAGAGAAAAATTGCAATAATAGATGAATAATTAAACAAATCTGAAGATGAAACCGAGGTACAAACCTTAGTCAGTCAAGAAGCAGAACCAGAACATGATACAAATGCCACTGAGTTAAATGATGAGCCAATTAAGGAACCTAAGGCCAAAAGGAGAAAAAACATAAATATTGAATCTCCATCAAAGACCATCTCTCAATCGGTGACTAATGATTCACCACCTTTGAAGAAAGGTGTAGCAAAAATAGCAAGACCCTGACCAAAGTTTACATACCAAACAAGGACGCAGAAGGGTACTACTGCACCGAGACAAAAGAGGAAATATGTAAGGAACAAAGATGACAAGTATTACTCTAAAAAAATCAAGATCAATTCAAGTTTTTACAGAACAAGACATCACATAAGGTATGAGATTGTAGAGGCAATCAATGTTGGGATTAATGGGAAGTAGTACTAAGACGGGAGGGGTGAATCAGTACCTCTAAAACTTTTAACACTTTTCACCTTTCTTCATTAGCAATCAATATTTATTGTATTACCAACCAAATCTAATGTTCTTTCTTATGCATGTAGTATTAATTCATAAACTTAATTGTATGAAATATTCATAGAAACATTCATGAAATTAATAGACATGTAACACAAGATATAATATCACAGAAAACTCCTGTTAGGAAGTAAAAACTATGGTGGGGATGGCACCCACAAAACTTCACTATCTACAGAATGGAAGGGAGTCTATTAAGGCTTATAATTTGATCAATTCTGATGATCTACCCTATTAGGAGTATTAATGTGGAGACCTTTTAGGATCTAATCTGTTAAGATCTTTAGCAAAATTGATGTAGTGTGCACTCGGTTAAGAGATTTACAATAGGATTGTTAAATCCACCTTCCTTGAAAGGATTTCTTAAGTGTACCCCACTTGTTATAATGTGTACAATATGTATGACCTGACTATATGCAATCTATAATTTCCAATTACAGATCCATTAAAGCTTACAGTATATGAATATCACCTATAGTGATTGATTAATACATTTTCTTGCTTGTCGGTAGCCTTGGTTCTTGTTCTTGAAAACTGAATTGATCTTTGTTTGTGCTGCTGCATGAATTCTCTTTTTTGATCCTTAGATGCTCTTAGTGGCTACAATAATCATCGAAAAACATGTTCACAATGGATTAAGCATCTATTTATTAAATTTTTTGACCTATTCTAGAATCACGCATTACAATGTTAACTCTAGATCCAAGGTATACAACTTGACCTTGATCCTTTAGTTTTCATGTTTTTAAATTAGTTAAACTAATAAAAACAATAATAAATACATTTCTTTTCCCTCATGTAATGGATTTAAAACAAATCAAGAACCTAAATATAAAACTTTAGTAATTTATCTGAGGTGGAAAGTTAGATCCACTTTTTGCGGGATGTAACTGACTCTTGGTATCTGATCGTCGGTGTGAACTAAAATTCTGTCAGTGTTCCTTCTTTGAACTGATCATTGGGTTCTCTTGATCTGTCGAGTTTCGAATTTTTTTCAAGTTGCACTATTGGTTACTCGTTGGGTTCCTTTGTCTTTTCTGTCATTGGGTAATACTGAATAGTGTTGTGTTGGGATGCTTTGTACTTAGCAATATTGGTAACCTTGTCATTGGGCAGTGTTGTGCCCTGTCTTTCTGTGTAGTATAAACCGATAGTGTTTATCATTTTTTTCTTTGCATATACTAATGGAAAAATATAATGTCTTCAATCTCCCCCATTGACATTAGTATCAAAAAGTGATATGTGCAAAATACAAAAGTGTTTAGTATGTACACCATATATATATCCTTGTCATTATATGACTCCCCCTAACTATATGCATCGGTATAGTATAAGTATATGTACATGTATACTTGATTTTGTACTATACATTCCCCTTTTTATTCTTTCCTCTTTCTAATGAATGACTGTACATATCATTTCCCCCTTTTTTGATAATCATGACAAAAAAGTACAACTTATAAGTTGTCAAAACTGTGACAAAAATGTGCAACTTACAGAGTGTCAAGGATGTGGAAGTGATTGTTCTTGATTTCTTCAATCATTTTATCCCATTTCTCTTTGAGGATTTCCAGTGCCATGTTCTCAAGTTCAATCCTGGCATGCATATCATAAATGTTGTCTAGGAAAAACATTTTTGGGGTGGAAATAAGTGTTCTTGCCTCTGTCATATGTTGTTGCAGTAATGTGAGAGTTGGTAAGAGTTGAGCTTGAAGCTCATTCACCTCATCTCTGAACTTTGTTTCTGCAATCTTTATATCCTATCTTAGCTTCCTAGCTTGCTTGAGCTGGTCATTATGAAATTTGATTGCATCTTCACTGTTTGTGAGACCTTGTGCACTAGCTTGAATATAAACATCAATTTGTGCTATCTTATCGGTATACTCCTTGCTGAGTTGATCTAACGTGCACAATTTTTGGATTAAGGCTCTAGCTTCTGAAATTAGAGGGTCAACTATTCTTACCAGTTCAGATAGCTTCACCTTTTGTAGTGTCACTTCTTAGCTTATTTTCTCTGCTAACTTGAATTCATATTTCTTCTCAAGTCTAGCTTCCATAGCCTTTTCAACATCTATATTTTGAGATGTGATAGCATCAGTGAGAACCACTAATTGATAAAGTATGGATAGCTTTCCTCTCACAAAGTCTAGCATACTTTGTCAACTTAGTAGGATCCAATGTTCTAGGATCACATACTGGAATCTCAATTATTTCATCCAGAGTGACTGGATTTTTGTTCTTGCTCTTCTTCTTCGTTGAGATTTGTGTAGAAGAAGATGTATGAACTGCCATTGCTAGTTCATTTTTTTTCTCTGAGGTGCTTGGTGAAGGCTTTGTAGATGAAACCTCTTGTACCTTCTGCTCGGGGTTCACTTGTTGGTTAGGTGAAGATGTCTCTTCATCAACCTTTGGTGTTTCAAGAGATTTCTCTTCTATTTTCTTTTGTGGTTCATTTGTCTTTGCTTCTTCACTCTTTTCCTTATGCTTTTCCTCTTCTACCTATTTTTCTCCTTCTTTATTATGATCAGTAGAATTTCCTTGCTGATCATCGGTAGCAGCTTGTTCTACAGTTGTATCTTTGGGTTCATCTGTTGTCTCTTTTGTTTATGCATCACCCATGTCTTTGGGTATGCTTGTATCTACAGTATATTCTTCATTTCCTTCTAGCAAATTGATGGCCTTCATCAATACTATCATATTTTTATGTGTGCCCACCTATGCTACATCTATAGTTGTGTCATGTTTATTGGTTTGAGCTTGTTGAATAGTGACATCTTCATCCTTTTGAATTTTTTCAGCAGGGTCCGATACTGTTATGTCAATGATTGAAGTGTATGGCCATATCTCATCAGCAACATCCATGTCCTTATTTCCTTGTGTCTCCAATTCTTGTTGCCTTTCTTGATCCTTAAGAGATATGAATATGAAACCATCTTCCTTCTGTGGATCTTTATCAGAATCATAGTGAGTGATGTCTTGAATGTCAAGATCATTCATGAATTTATCTAAGTCAATGGGCTCAGTATCTTTTGCATTATCCAAAGTAATGTGCTTTGGACTTGCTTTATCTTTCTACTCCTCTATATGAGGTGTGTTGGTGAGAAGTAATGGATTCTCAAAACTTGTTGATTCTGCAGGTAGATCAAGAATTTGTCTCCATTTAGCATTTTTCATGTTGTCCATCTCTAAGAACTTATCCTTTAGTACCTTGTAGGCTCTTATCTTTGCCACAAATTTATTAGAATGATTTTTCATCATTTATTTTATTTCTTCCATTTTGGATTTGGGAGGCATGAGTGTTACAAGTATCCTCTCCCTTGTTTTCTTTTCTGTGTCCAAAGCATAAGACCATCATGCTGAAATTCTGTCACTTAGTTCTTTGGGTATTTTGTTAGCAAACTCAACTAGTATATATTTGAAGTTGACCATAGCCCTGATTATTGCATCTTCTATTTTATTTTTGTCCTCGGGCTCCAGAGTTACCCATTTTCTAATTTTCCTATCAGTCATGGTACTTGTTGTAGCAATTGAATCAACAGTCTCATCAATTGTTCTAGGGGTTAAGATTTTCTTTTCTACTTCATGTTCATCCTGTTTTGAATCTTCAATGTCAGCTTTGGTCCTGATGATTTTTCTCCTCCTTTTGGTAGGTGTTTGCTTCTCTGTTTGTTGCTTCCTCTTATAGGTCCTCACTTGACCTTTCTTGAGAGGTGTAGTATCTTTCTTTGCAGTATGGCTCCTTGTCCTCTGAGCTACTGTGGTCCTTGGTTTCTTGGTTGGAGGTGGAGGCACATTAGACTCAGTGGCTTCAAAATATAATTCTTTCTCATCTTTCTCTTCACCGATGGCACCATGTTCCTCGGTTTCCTCTGTTTATTCTTTATCCTCCTCATTTACTGACAACATCTTCTCAAGATTCTTCACCATCTTGTTTTTCTTGTTGATAGTCTTCTTGATGACTAGGCCTATTTTTATCTTAGAATTTTCCTCTTCATATGTTCCAAATCTTGGTTTCTTACTGTCAAGTAGTTCATTCAACAGTGCATCAATTGCATTTTTTCTTGATCTATGTTAATCTCATAGTCAAGAGGTGGTAACCAGGCTGTCTTTGGTACAACCAACTTAATATGAGTGAAATCTGAATCCACCATAAAACATATCTCATCCCTATATTTTTCAATTGATTTTTCAAGGATCCTTACTCTTTCCATCATCTTTTCCTTGAAATCAAGGAAGTATTCATTCATCACTGAATCAAAGTTGTCACCTAGTGACTTGATAAGGTCACTTATCTGCAATGTGACTAGTTTTTTGGTGTCCCACTTCACTTTTCCAATTGAAGGAAAGTATTCTTGAAAATTAAAGAATATACACATTATAAGTGATCCAAACTTACATGTGTTTGTCATGGTAGACCTAATTTTTGTCATATTCTCATCAAGTTGCTTCAGTAGGATCTCACATAGATCCATTTGTATTCCCTTCATGACAATCTTGTAATTTGTGCTTAGTGTTGTTGATACAATGATGTTTATCCTACTAGCTTGAAAGATTTTGTAACCTATCACACATGCATCGAACCTCAGTTCCTCATTGGTGTTGGTGTTCACCTCAAGTCCTCGGTTATCCTGTACAAGATTGGTGAGTTTTTCAACTTCTAGTAGAGAGGGATGCTTGTGTGCCTTTGGTTTGTCGGTTATAGGGTAACCTGTTACAGCATTTAATACATCCTTTGTAATTTGCTTGGGTTCATCCAACCATAGCTTCTGATCATGCATTCTGTTTAGTACCAACCTAATCTAGTGAGTTTTGAAAATCCTTGAGAAATATAGGGCATTTTTTATCCATTTTACTTGCAGGTGCTTGTGTTCTTCCTTTAGGTTCCCTTGTTCATCACATAGCTTCTTATAAGCTTGATCTATCTCCAGATCACCAATCTTAGTGATCTTATAGTGAATATACGATCTACTGTCTTCTATCAACAAAACCCTAGGTGGAATTTTTGAAAATGTGCTAGAATCATCAGGTTGCGATGCAATCTCTGGGCATATCTTGTATTTTGGTTCCACACAAGTGCTATTCTTGATCAACTTAACGACATTCTTCTTTTCACTCTTCAATTTGACTATTCTTGAAGTCATTTCCATTGTTTCAAATTTAGGGCTTTTTCAAAAATAATAACAGAGTTCTTTGGTATGCTTGGTACTTACTTCAATCTGTGTAGCTTGTGAGTGAATGGTTTGGAGTGCGTTGGATTGATTCGAGGACACTCTGCTAACTACTCACTTTTTTCTCTGCTCTATTTTCTCAATTTGCTTGTGAAGAATGAAGTGCTTCCATCGAGTATTTATAAACTTTTGCCCTAAGTCTATCATAAATGCTCAACAAATCGTCGGGTCATGAAGACAGAGTTCATTGGGTAAACTCTCAAATATGTTTTTGGTGTTGACAGGATGCTCGGGATAGCTGTTAAGATTGTTTCTTTCACCGACGAATCTCAGTGTAGTGTCAAGACAACATTAGTGACTTAGCCTTTTTATGTGTTGACTGATGATTCACAGTAAGTGTAGACAGCTCATCATTTTATGTTCACCGATGATCTTCAGTATGTGTTTACCAACGGGGTTGTTTTCTCAAAATTGTAACAAGTAACATAATATGCATCTTTATTCATGCAAATGTTGACTATCTGTCAATTTGTATAATGGAACTGATGCAAAGTATGACTTGGTGTAGTGCAGTTCCATAATTACTTGTTCAATTTTTAGGCAGGGGTGGTGATGTCACTAGATCCATGGGATGAGGTGTCACCTACTGCATTTATTGTTCTAGCTTCCTTAATGGTTGAAGCTTTCCTCCACATTTTCTTTCTCATTTTCTTAATGTCTTCAATGGTGTTACCATTTGCAAAAGTGGTGGTTTCTGTTATTCAATCTCTACAGTCCTTCTTTAGATGTCCAACCTTATGACAATGTAAACATTCCATTCTGGGGTTGGTCCAATCTCTAGACCTTTTGGTCCATGTTCTCATGCAGTTTGCAGCAATGTGACCATATCTACCACATGTTGTGTAGTTTATCCATGTATTGTAGTCCCAAACATACGAGTTACCAACTTTGCTTGATTTATATGAATTTTATTTGTTTTTGGGTTTCCATGCTTCAATTTTCTTTTTCCTGCATTCAAGAGATGTGTGTCCATGCATTTTACAGGTGGGACAATACTTATCCATATAGGTTTCCTTCTTTGGTTCTTTCACCTTTGATTTACATTCATATGCTTTATGTCCTTTCTTGCTACAATTATAATAGTTTCCTATGAATGTAAATGTGGATTTAGGAATACCTTTTTCTTTGCTCCTGCAAAAATTTGAGGTGTGGCCATGCTTTCCACGGTGATTGCATGACAGCTTCCTTGGTTTAGGATTAATGTAGGCATCTTTTGGATCAGCTTCATTTGATGACTCTCCATGCTCAGTGTATCCTAGTCCAGTGTTGGTTTTGGGTCTTCTTTGTGCATTCAAGAATTCATCCATCCTTTTTGTACTCTCTTCATCTCTCTTAATCATGTCATTATGTTGTTTCTGAATTCTAACCTCATGCTTTATTTTTTCATTCTCTTCTCTTAGTTCACCGATAATCTATATTCTTTCAATGAGTTACATATTCATTCTATTTTCTTCTTGACTCATAAGAATAATTTGATTTGTAACCTCATGGTGATGCTCTGTAAGTCTTTGTATCTCAAACTCCTTTTCTTGTAGATTTTTGGTGATCTTTCTTCTATCATCAATAGCTAGTGTTCTTTCTTGTTCATCTTTCCTAGCATTGTTCATGACATCAATAATTCTTACCATCTGTGTCTCTTGACTGATTTTCGGAGATTTGACTTGTCCAGCTAGATGTAGATTGATTTCAGTTACACTTGTGATTCTTTCTTTTGATGTATCTAGTGATTTTCTTGTATTTGATCCTGACGAATCAAAGAAATCTAGAATCTCTTCCTCTTGATAATTTGTCTCATTACTGTGAGATTCCATATTCTTTCTTTCATTCAGGAACTGTCTCATGTTGATTCTAGCTTCTTTATACTGTTCATAGAACATCTGAATTTCAAGATTTTTAATCTCAATATTTTTATCAAGTTTGTACTTCTCTATCATATGATCTTTTCTCTTAAGCCTTTAATCTTTCCAAGAAGAGACTTAGCTCTGATACCAATTGTTGGGATTAATGGTAAGCAGTACTAAGAAGGGAGGGGTGAATCAATACCTCTAAAACTTTTAACACTTTTCACCTTTCTTCATTAGCAATCAATCTTTATTGTATTACCGACCAAATCTGATGTTCTTTCTTATGCATTTAGTATTAATTCAAAAAATTAATTGTATGCAACATTCATAGAAACATTCATGAAATTAATAGACACATAACACAAGATATCATATCATAGAAAACTCTTGTTAGAAAGTAAAAACTACGGTGGGGATGGCACCCACAAAACTTCACTATCTACAGAATGGAAGGGAGTCAGTTAAGGCTTATAATTTGATCGCTTCTGATGATCTACCTTGTTAGGAGTATTAATGTGGAGACTTGTTAGGATCTACTTTGTTAAGAGCTTTAGCAACTCTGATGTAGTGTGCACTCGGTTAAGAGATTTACAATAAGATTGTTAAATTCACATTTCCTTGAAAGGATTTCTTAAGTGTACCCCACTTGTTAGAATGTGTACAATATGTATGACCTAACTATATCAATCTATAATTTCTGATTACAGATCCATTAAAGCATACAGTATATAAATATCACCTATAGTGATTGATTAATACTTTATCCTGCTTGTCGGTAGCCTTGGTTCTTGTTCTTGAAACTGAATTGATCTTTGTCTGTGTTGCTACATGAATTATGTTGTCTGATCCTTAGATGCTCTCAGTGGCTACAATCATCATTGAACAACATGTTCACAATTGATTAATCATCTATTTATACAAGTTTTTGACCTATTCTAGAATCACGCATTACAATGTTAACTCTAGATCCAAGGTATACAACTTGACCTTGATCCTTTAGTTTGCATGTTTTTAAATGAGTTAAACTAATAAAAACAATAATAATTACATTGATTTTCCCTCACGTAATGGATTTAAAACAAATCAAGAAGCTAAATATAAAACTTCAGTGATTTATATGACGTGGAAAGTCAAATCCACTTTTTGTGGGATGTAACTGACTCTCGGTATCTGATTGTTGGTGTGAACTGAAAGTCTGTCAGTGTTCCTTCTTTGAACTGATCATCGGGTTCCCTTGATCTTTTGGGTTCCACTCTTGACTATTTTATCGGGTTTCAATGTTGGTTATTCTTCAGGTTCCTTTGTCTTTTCTATCATTGAGTAACACTAAATAGTGTTGCGTCAGATGCTTTGTACTTAGCAATATTGGTAACCTTGTCGTCGGGTAGTGTTATGCCCTGTCTATCAGTGTAGTATAAACCGATGGTGTTTATCATGTTTTTCTTTGCATATACTAATGGAAAAATATAATGTCTTCAATCAAGACAACTGAACAGTTGGGACATCCAAAGATACAATCATATTTTGGTCTGACTACCGAGCACAAGGATAAACTCGAAGAAGCAATCGTAGGTATGATGATCAACTTCAAACAAGTTCCAGTTGAGTTTGCTACTTCTATTCCATCTGAATTATATGGTAAAGTATCATCAAGATGGTCATATGCACTCCAAACTGAGAAACAGATGAGAGAACCAAATCTCACACTTATAAAAGATGAGTGCATAGTTGAGGAAATACATGATATAATGAGAAAGTATACCAAGCAATTTCCAAAGAAGGCAAGAACATTGAATATTTTGCAAGGAAATATGAAAGAAGTGGATATTGAGAGTACCAAAATTTGGAATGAACTGTCGAATCCACCCGATGACATCTTAGATACCAAGGAAGTAAATGGTGTTGCATCTACTAGATCGAGTGCAGAAGCCATAACAATTAATGATGCAGCAATAGATGATGTATTATATGGTATTCCTAAACTCTTGACTAATTTAGGTCACCCATAGATCACAATACTTGATGTAACTAAAGGTGATCCGGATGATAAGGCCAAGGAATATGAGTCAATCAAAGAAACTAAGACTATAGATGAGAAAGACACATCACAGGTTGCCCGAGAAGATGTACCTAGCTAGTTACCTATTCTGGTCAAAGAAATTGAAATTAAGACCGAAGCACAACAAAAGCCACCCGAGAAGATCACAGATACAAATGAGGACAAGAGTGAAGATGGTAAAGAGATCGAGCATAGTGGTGGAACTACACAAGGTGATGAACCTAAAGATACCATTGATGCTCCAAAAGAGAAAGGTGAAGGTAACACAGAAACTCCTCACAAGATAGTAGATACATCTACTATAGACACAAGGTTAGATACCGACGCACCACACCAAGTTATCACACTGAGTACTGAGCAAGAAAAGACAGAAACTGAGAAAAAGGCTCAATTAACATTAGCACTATCAACTTCATTGAGTATTCAAGGAAAGAAGAAGAAGAAGAAGAAGAAAGGAACCAAAGATGCAGTTACTCTAGATGAAGTCATAGAGATTCCTGACTGGGATCCAAGGACACTTGATCCAGAAACATTGAAGAAATATGGTGAACTTTGCACCAGAAAGCAGCACAAGACAAGCTAAGATGAGAAGAAAAGAGTGCACAAGTGATAGAAAAAGAAAAAGAGATCTTAATGCAAGTTGTATCGGATATCAGTATTGATGAACGAGCCCCCATACTCGACCAACTTGAACTTTTCACCGAGGTAATTGACAATCCTGACATTGATGCTGAGCAAAAATTGGAAGAAAGAGCAGAGAAGAAGATCCAATATAAAATTACCAATAAAATTATCCATGCAGTAGCAGTACATAAGGTAACTCTGTCTAAATTTTTTAGTGGTTTAGAAATTGTTATATCTAAATCCATTACAATTCTACAAAAGTTATGTACACTAGATCACTTCACTACCGAGATTAGTGAAAAGCTAAAGAAAATATATCAAGACCTTAAGGTTAGTGCACAGAGTCTATCAACCGAGCCACATATATTATAGATGCATTACAACAAGGTACTTAAAAACCAGCGGTTGAGATAGGACTTGAAGAAAGAAGAGGAAAAAATCAGAGATCAAGTAACAGAGCTACAGGCAACATTACTACCACATTTTCTCATGATGCAGAAACATGTGACATTGGAAAATAATCTCATTGCCACCCCAGAATTATCAGTGATAGAAAGCATATATGATATGCATGCTCAGCTAAATTTAGAGCTACTCACCCTCGATCATTTAAAGGAGGAATAGGAGAAATTACTAGAAACACTCAAGAACGTCCATCCAAATATTTTTGACAAACTATAAGTTATACTCCATTTGTCATTATTTTCAAAAAAGGGCGAAATATATGTATATATGTATTGTAAAGGGGGATTCTATAATTAGAATGTTTATATACATATATCGTTTATATACAAAGGGAGAGCATGTACAAAGGGGGATTCATCATGTCTAGTATTATGTACAATACTCAATTTTTGATACTAATGCTAAAGGGGGAGAATGTTACTCCAATTGCACATTGAATTTTTCATTAGTTATCAAGCAGGCATAATGAACAGTCGGTGAAAGAGTCAAACAAGACAGTCAGTTTATATCACCGAAGTGCACAATTAACCGAGAGCACTGATCACGCCCAGAGTTAACCAAGCACAGTGATTACTGAGTAGACAGACTATATTGAGAAATGAACAACACCAAGCTACACAGCATAACCGAACACCAATATAACCGAGATACACAGACAATGTCGAGCACTAAGAGACAACAATAACCGAGTGGAATAGGCACATAATTCTATGTAAAAATTTATCCGACCTATATAACAGTTTACATGATCGAGGAGGACATTAATTATAGATTTACAACATTAATTTTTTATGTCTCCTATGTGTAGATGATCAAGGTAAATTTTGTACATCATTGATCTTAGGATAGGGATGTAATTGCTAAGCCCTAATTAGGTCATATCAATTGATATAAAAATGTATAGATGTCAAATTTTGTAATGTATGTTGATCATGAAATGATCAAGTAGCTGTCATACTACAGACATCAGAGATCAAACAAGGATTTTAAGGACAGAGACTACATTGCATAAATTAGTTTATAGAACTAAGGCAAGGCTACCAAGAAGAACAAAGTAGAAGGTATTATCATTCACATTGAGGTGATATATTTTTGTATGAACATAATGGATCTATATCAGCAATATTGATATTGTATATGTTTTAGATCAAATTTATGTTACTCTCTAACAATTGTAATAGACCCTAAATCTCTTAACAGAGTAGACTTAACCATCTTATTGTAAATCTATAAACTAAGTTCAAACATAGATTGTGTTGCTAAATCCTCACACGAGGTAGATCTAATTGATCTTATTGTTACTCCTAACAAGGTAAGATCATCAGAAGTGATCATTCTTTGTAGAGCTTTAACAGGCTAACTTTATATATGCAGTAGTGAAGTTTTGTGGGTCTCATCCCCACCGCAGTTTTTACCTTCTAATAGGGGTTTTTTGCGATACCAAAAAAATAGTGTCATGAGTACTTAATTTTATGTCTGTGTATTGTTTACTTTACATGCATTTACATTTCAGCAATGATACTATATGTTTGGTGTATGCGATCTAACCAGTCGGTTAATACAGAACAATGGCTACAAAGAATTGGTTAAAAGGTTTTAAGGGTACCGATTCACCCCTCCCCTATCAATAAACACCCTTTCCATTATCCCAACACCTTCCTCTGGTGGTTGCTACCTTAAACCATGAAAATTTGGATCCATTTTAGGCACTATTTGTTCCAAAATTCCCCGATTTCATTTCCAAAGCTATTTCATATGTTGTATCCTTACTTCTGAATAATGGTATACCCACTTCCATAATTATGAAAACAAATTATGACTTGAGGGATCATCTTTATATATTCAGAAGAATAAATCTTCTTCAATAGAATATTCATTTCACTCACCCAATCTTGTAAATATAGTACGTGGTTCATAGAAAAGGGTGAGTTTATATTTCCTTTTAAGTGGTTGTCTCGGCTTGTCATAAGTTTGGGGTGAGATGAGAAAGCTTCCCACACAGAGTGAATCAACATATGTATACTCTCCACACCCTTTGTCTTGGACCTTTATTTTAAGTTCAGATGTTGACTCGACAATGGATTTGGATAAACTAGAAGAGTCTATGTATTTAGATGAGGATAGTGTAGATTCTTCTTGGTTTTTAGGTACCTAATTTTAAGTAGATCCCTTGAGGTTAGTACAATACAAGAAAGGGTCCCTATCATGTGGAATTATATATTCCATTGTACAAATAATTTATATAGTGATGATATGTTGATGGTAAAACCCACACGGCTTGTATCTATGGTCTCCCTATGAGCATATTGTATTCAAGTACTAGATCTAATATTTGAAAAATGGTATCTTGTGTGGCAGGTCCTGGTCTGATTGAAAATGTTATGATTCCCTTGGAAGGATACTATTTATCATTATATTCCCTAATAATAATGTTATTGGAGACATCTACACAACTCTCAGAGTAGCCTAAATCTTGGATTAATTTTAAAGTATAAATATTTAGACCATCTCCACAATCTATCATTACTCTTCTAATATTATGTAGGTGGACAAAGGCTTCTAGATGGAGGGGATTTTTGTGACAAGGTTTATGTGTGGGAAAATCTTGTTTAGTAAGTGCAACATGGTGAGGCATGGCCAAGTATCTAACCATGGCTTGAAACTCATCTACATTAATGTCTTGCATGACTAATGACTCTTGTAGGGCCTTGTCTATAACTGCTTTATGGTTTAGTGATATGCACAATACTTTGAATATGGAAATTTGGGTAGGGGTCTTGTTAAGGTGATCTAATAAGATATATTGATCTGTGGACAAGGTAAAGGACTTGGAAGGTACAGATAGTTTTGACAGGGTTCCTTGTACTATAATCTTGGATCTGTGAATAGTAATGGCACAATCAGAATTTGGCACTCTGACAGTGATAATGTTTATGGTAAGATTAGGATAAATTTTTATGTAGTTAAAGGTAGATTTTTTGTTCTCACCAAATGAGGAAACTTTTCCTTTGTCATGTTCCATTAATCTTTTCTTAAATATCGTGTGATATTTATTGGTTGTACCATAGCTATTGACAACTTCAATTTCATTGTATTTGATCAAATCTTGGACAATGTTCTTTAGTTGAAAATAGTTATCCATTTTACAGCCTTTAGAACAGTAGTAATCACATAAATAATTTTCATCCCACCATGCGGGATTAAAGGGACCTGGCTCATAATGTTGAATTTCTGGTAGGGTGATTGTGTTTGATTGGATAAGTTTTCCCAAAATTATCTCAATAGGTTCAACAAGTTGAGTATAATTTTTTCTTTGATTTTTTCATCTTCCATAACTTTGTTGGTTGTTGGAATTTTTTGACAAGAGATTCTCTCTTGGAGTGATAGTGTTGTTGGTATTTGGGACATTAGATGTTTCTTAGATGTGTAGGTCTCATTGTGCAACATTGGCATCAACTATGCCATCATTTGTGTCACTTTTTATTTTAGACCAATACTTTGATTCGTCATACGATGTAGTGGTATTGGTTTATTTCTTAATCACACCTTACAATGTAAGGGATCTCCTATCTTTTATCCTATTCTTAGCAAGTTCCTCAAATGTTTTAATGCCTTTTGAGTTTAATGTGCACATCATGTCTAGTTGGAAAATCTCGATAAACATACGGATCTTTTATTTGGTTGGTATATGAAAGGATGTATTAGAAACTATGTTCCTCAAATGTTGTTGGAAAAAGGAAAATATTTCACCATTATTTTTCTTGGTGTTACAAAGATCCATTAGCGTGCCTTCAGTGAAGATGTTATGCAAGTAGTGGGAGATGAACTTTTCTGCAAGTTCATTACAAGATATTATAACTTGAGGCAGTCGGGAAAACTAATCAATAGGAGATCCACTAAGATTTCATGGAAATAGTATCATTAAGTGTCATCATGGGCTACCTCTATACATGTCATAAAAAATTCTCTAACGTGATCAAGGGGGTCACCTTTTTCCTTATATTTATCAAATTTAGGTATATCAAAGTTTGTTAGAAAAGGTGACATGTATAGTGTCTTATCAAAGGGATATGGAAAATATCTTCCAACGTGTATGCTATTTTAGGTTCACTAGTCTAAAGGTTCATTATTTATTGTTGGAGGGTTTTTACTTTCTATTCTATGACTTCAATAGGTGTTAGTTGTGTTTGCATCGCATTTGGATCAATAAAGAGATTCAGACTATGATAATATGGTGCCTGATTGTATGTAGGTTAATATCCTAACTTTGTACTGGTCATAGGTGCATAGGATGGTTCCGCAACATGGGGTGGCACAAAGTAATTGAAAGGATTATGGTCAAATTTTGTGTGTTGTCCTAGAAGGCTAGATAGTATCCCTTGACTAATAGGGTTTTTATTGACCGAAGGTTGTTGTGAGGGTGCCCATTGAGGAATTAAATGTGGAACTTGATTAGGGATCACACCTTGTTGAATGCCACTAGGGATTTTTTTTCACCTTGGGAAATTGCATTGTGTATTTTCATAGGATTTTTTGTGTTTATTTGACTAGGTGGCACCACTACACTAGATGAATTTGTTGTGATAGTTTGAGAATTGATAGTTGGATTGATTTGTGACATAGTGGGAGGTATAGTCACTTTTATAGTAGCACTAGTTGTCAGGGGATTTTTTGCAAAGAGGGGGTTGTTGTATTGTACTCCAAATGTAGTGGAAGATGTTGTGACCTAGGTACTGTTGTGAGCTATGTTTCCAGAAGGTACGATCATGGAAATTTTTGAGGATGATGTTTGGACAACCACTATTGACACTATTTGTGTTGTTGGTGTATTTTCTACTATGGTATATGTATCAAATCCTGCAGGAAGTTTAGCCCAATTTTGTGCAATCAAGTGAAAAAAAATTTTAGGGTCTGATGATAGTAATGTGTCCATAATTGCCATAATCCTAGTGTCTTGAAGGGCTTGATTAATTTCTTCTTGGGTGCATGGTGCCCTGATTTTTTCAACTGAAAATTCATCTCCTGAAGTAGGTATAGGGGGAAATGGCGACAATGAATTATTTTCACTATAGTTTTATTGTAATTTCCTTAGTGCATTAAGATCTATTCGTGATGTCCTTCTTATGGAAAATTCCATCTCACTAGTTGGGTTAAACATTGGGTCGTTGTTACAATCCATTTTGGCTTTTCTTTTCTGCGACCTTGTGATTAGCATGTGCAAAAATGACTCTAAGGGAATGCAACCTAAGAATGAGGGTTATGCAAGATGACAATGACAATTGGTTATGAATCTTTTTTTTTGGGATTTTGGGGATGCAAATGCAGTAAGGTAAAAATAACAACTATATGAGGGTAACTAATTTTTTTTGGATTTTTTTAAATTTTTTGGGATGCAAATGCAATAAGGTAAAATGACAACTATGAGATACTACTTTTTGTTTTCCTTTTGTAATTTTTTTTGGTTGTAAATGCAGATTACGTAATCTAGGTATAAGACTAAAAGGATTTCTAAGGCATAAACAAGGTAATCCTAAGAGAAAATTTTTAAATTTTGAATGCAATTTTTCTAGGAAAGACCCAAGTGATTGTGGAAATTATTTTGACCAAAAATTTGGGACTAAAAAGACAAATTATCAAATTGGCAGTGTGTATATGACAAGATAATAGAGAAAGACAATAATTGAGTTTGATGAGGTCAATATGATTCTTAAGATCACTATGGGATGACCCAAAAAGATGTGCTTTCTAATTTCCAAAGGTGACTCTAAAGGTGTAGAGTTTAAACCTTAGGAAATGGAATCCTATTTTTTGTGTTTTTATTGGTTTTTTGGAAACTAAAGTGAAGACCCTAAATGTGAGGGTAATGCAAGGAAATGCAAGGATATGACAAATACACAAGGTTTTTTTTTTCTAAATGCAAGGATATGCTAGACATGCAAGGTATGTGTTAGAATTAATCTTTCCTTGGTTGTCATATTTACTAGGATAAACCAAGGCATCCTAAACTGTTATTTTTACTTGTAATTTTCTTATTTTTAGATTTTCCTCCTTATGAGGAATCCTACACTTGTCTCACACACCTATGAATGTGGCATTCATAGAATGGAAGTTACAATGTGATTCCTCCCTCACATCTCTATTAAAGAGATGGCTCTCCTTCTCTCTAAACAAGAGAACTCTTCTTCTTGAAAAGTATTGTATGAACTTGGCTCTCACTCTTTCTCTCTCTTTCATTCTTAGGCGATTTTTCCCATTCATTATATCATGGGGTTTTTTTTATGCTTTCCCCCTTCAAAATATTGTCTCCTTTGTTTCTTTGCTCTCTGGTGAATGCAACTAATTTTGTGTTAATTCATGGTAAATCTTCTTACTCCTTGCTCTTTGGATCAAACAATTTCCTGCCTTTTCCTCATTTTATCATTATTTTTTTAACATAGTATCAGAGCAGGTTGGTTTAATCCTCGTTTGAGTGTACAGGTGAAGGAGCTACCATATCTTGGTGCACTCCAAATTTGGAGACGTTGTGCTATCTTGTTGAGAGTTTTTTTATTAGTAATCTTCCTTACCCTCTTTGGTCGGCGTGCCACCAAAGAGCTAGAAAATCATATTTAAATATATTTTATACACTTATTTCTCATATATAAATCTTCTTATTTTAAAATTTAAATTAATTTTAAATTTATCCGTGTGACTTATTTCTTTTTTTAGGTTATTCCTTTCCTTTTTGGCAATTTCTTTTTTTAACTCTTCTCTAGATGCGTTTCTTTTCCTGAGCATCTTTTTCCTGCATTACATTAATTAAATGCTATCTTTTTTCCATCACTAGATGCATTTCTGCATTCATTATTATTCTTCTTCTGGCTGGTTTCGATATATAACTCCTAATACTTGCTTTGTCCTCAACATAGCATAACAGAAAGCATTGGTTTTTTTTATCCTTTAACAGAAAGCATTTTTTTTACAGGGAATAGTGTGGAAGAAAATCTCAACATAGCTGCATTCTGTTTACTCTAGCAGCATTTTTTTTTTAGTTTTGTTCAGCGCGCTCTTACAGTGGTTTGGGATGTTTTTTGTTTCTTCACCTTTTGCAAAGAGTTGCTTTTCACCTTCATGTTATTCTCTTCCGTTATTTGTTCTTGCATTATTTGAGATCCCCATTGGAGCTCAATCATATTCGGCTTCATTTGTTTCCATTGCTAAGTTTGATTCTATTTATATTTGTCTCCTTCCTTGCATGTTGGGCTGGTGTCTACCTTAAAAACCCAAAGCGGAATTGTTTAATTGTTGGGCTTATCATTTAAGTGTTGGGCTATTTTCTGCCTTAAAAAGCCAAAGAAGAATCATTTAAGTGTTGGGTTGTTTTCCACCTTAAATAGCAAAAGTAGAATCATTTAAGTCTTGGGCTATCGTCCGCCTTAAAAAAAAGGCCAAAGCAGAATCATTTTTTGTAGTCCATTCACCCTTTGCATTGCAACTTCTGTTCTCAATATAAATCTGCTCTCTTTCATTAAAATTGTTGTTTCTCCTTTATGGCACGTTAGGGCAGATTATATTAACATTATCTGTGAGCCAAAACAGAAAAGATTCATTATTTAAATCCAAGCTTATAGTTCCTTATCTGTTAATCAATAACAAATTAACGTTATATAAGTCTGGTAAGTTCTTTTCTGAATCTATTTGTTGTACATCATTTTATTATTTTTGTTTTAAGTTCATTTCAGATTGTTATTTCTACTCCTTCCCATCCCAGTTATTCTTGTTAATCTGCTATCATCATAGATTAAATAATCAAATTTACATTATCTTTTAAATCTCTTCATTTTTTTTGCATTCTTAGTTTCAATTATATAATCTTCTTTTTGTTATTCTGACCTCATCGTTATTTTTTTCTTAAGTTACGCATTTAGCTTTTTAGAAGTTTTTTTAGCAATTACTCTTTTTTGTGCTATAGTAAGCCTGTTGATTCTCTATATTTATTCTTCTCTGTCTATGCATTTTGCAAATTTAGTAGATTCCTTTCGGATTCTGTTAAAAAATTTTAAATTTATTTATCTCAATCTTTTTTTGGGTGTTCCTTATTTTAATCTTTGTGTTTAACTATGACCACCCTAATGCCGAAAATAAAGTTAACTAGTATAAATTATCATGCATGGAAAACTCACATGACCTTCATTTTTAGATTCAGACATATTTTAGATATTGCAACTAATGCCAGTTCAAAACTGGCAGCCTCTACTTCTCAAACTGACCAAAATGCTTGGCAAACTAAAAATGAGGAAGCTCTTGGTTTAATTGGGATCTCCTTAAGTCCCTAATTGTATGTTTTAATCTCTACTTTTACTGAATCCCATCAAGCTTGGGAAATCCTAAAGAATACCTATGACAATGAAGACGAGACACAAAAAATCCAGCTTCAAGACCAACTTGAAGACCTAAGGTATACCGAATTTAACTCTGTTGATGATTTCTTACTCAAATTTGATTCCATTAGAGTATTACTAACTGGTTTACAAGTTACTCTCTCTGATTTAAGGATAATCCACATCATTATTTGTAAATGTTTTCCTAGACAGTTCCAACAATTTATTACAAATATTTACTCACAATTAGCAATTCCTTCTTTATCATCTCAATTAACTTATGTCATCTTTCAAAATATGTTGCGTCAAGAGGAAGCAAAACTGATTCAATTCGGTATAATTAAAACTAATGAACATGCCTATGTCTCTAAAAGTTAAAATAATAATAGATCTCATAACACTAATCATAATAACCAAAATAATCAAAGATCAAACAATACTAATAATTTGAATAATAACTCAAGTCAACAATTTAATAATAATTACAATTCTAGGCCCTCTAATAACTATAATAATGGTCACCATAATAATCATTCAAATAATTTTCACAATAGGCAACATTGTACTTATTGCGAAAAAGATGGTCACATGACACATAATTGTTTTAAGAAACAAAATGATAAACAACCTACTTCTCAAAAGTACTCAAATGGTAAGCCTAATGGCAATCAATCTCGTTCTTCTTTTACTGTATGTTTTAATGCTTCTAAACCACTTGAATGGATTATTGATAGTGGTGCATCTCAACATGTTACATCTCATAAGGAAGTTTTTGATTCTCTACAACCTGATACTATGAATATTCCTGTTTCCCTAGCTGATAATCATAGCTGTCCAGTTGAAGGATTTGGTGATGTTTCTATTCCAAGTGGTAAATTACATGATGTACTTTATGTTCCTGATTTGAAAGCTAACCTTATTTATGTTTCTCAATTATGTAAATATTATAAGGTTGAGTTTCATAAAAATATTTGTCATATCATTGATCCCAATACTAGTGAGATAGTTGCTAATGCTAAATTGGATGATGATAATCTCTTTAAATTTTATCAATTTGCCTCTTCTAGATATTCATTACTCACTATTTTTGATTTTCACATTTGGCATGAGAGGCTAGGACATTTAAATTTTGATTATATATCCTTAATGCAAAAAGAAAATATGGTAGATGGGTTACCTAAGTTTACTCCTTCTAAGTTTGATTGCAATGGATGTATGAGTGGTAAAATACATAGAGAATCTTTTCCTCATAAATCATCTTGGAGAGCTAATAATAAGTTTGTACTCATTCATAGTGATCTTTTAGGTCCTATGGAAAATATTTCTATTTTAGGTTCTAAATATGCTTTAACTTTTGTTGATGATTATTCTCGTAGAACTTGGATGTATTTCTTACATAGTAAAGATCAAGTCCTTAATATTTTTGCTGAATTTCATGTTTTTTGTGGAAAGACAAAGTGGTTGTAAAATTTAGATCCTTAGGACTAATAATGGTACTGAATATGTTAATCATGCTTTCCATTATTACTTAAGATCTTTTGGTATCAAACATGAACTTACCATTCCTTATACACCAGAACAAAATGGTGTGGCAGAACGAAAGCATAGAACAATAGTAGAAATGGCTAGATGTTTTTTACATGCTAAAAATATGGATTATAAGTTTTGGGCTGAAGCCATGGCATGTGCCACTTACCTTCTTAATAGAACTCCTACTAAGGCCTTACCAAATAAAACTCCTGAGGAAGCTTGGTCAGGAAGAAAACCCAATCTGTCTCATTTAAGGATTTTTGGTTCAACTGCTTATGTTCACACCTAAATAGAAAAGAAGAAAGTTAGATCTTAAATCAACACCTCATATATTTGTTGGCTATTCTAAAAACACTAAAGGTTATAGAGTTTATTATCCTCTTTCTAATAAAGTTCAAATAGCTAGAGATGTTTGCATTGCTAAAAATGGTGTTCATGATTGTTCGCAAATTCCAGGTTCTAATTTTAGTCACAGCAACAGTTATTGTGGAGGACCAACCTCCATCTCTCAACCATATTCCTCATATTTGTGTTCCTATTGTTTATGCTCCTAACACTAAGGATAATGCCAATACTCTTCAAAAGGATAATGATGAGCATAAAGATTGTAATGATACTCCTAGTAATGATTTTGTTCCTTCTAGTAGTAGTAGTGATGATGATGATGATAATCTGTTTACTCCTCCTAGTAATTTTTTTGTTAATTCTAGGAGAAATCCTAAATGGTTTAAAGATTTACTTAATGAAGGTGATGATTATATTTCTAGAATGGGTGGACTTAAACCTAGAAGGATAAATTACTGTAATTATGCTTTAATGTCT
>MU225242.1:1121124-1141265 GCA_018584345.1 Thuja plicata
GTGTAGGCTTAGTTTCTAGATACATGTCTAAACCTCAACAATCACATTTAAAAGTTGCTAAAAGAATCTTAAGGTACATTAAAGGTACTCCAAATTATGCTTTATTTTATGATGCTAATGTTGATTTCACTCTTAAAAGTTATACTGATTCAGATCTAGGAAGTGACCCCAATGATGGGAGATCCACTAGTGGTTACTATTTTTTCCTTGGTTCAGGTACAATTTTCTGGAAAGGTAAAAAGCAACAATCATTTTCTTTGTGTTCTACCGAGGCTGGATATAAAGGTTGTACTACTGCCTCTAAAGAAGCACTATGGCTTCGAAGATTACTTGCAGATTTGGGCTTACCTCAGCATGACCCCACACCTTTATATTGTGATAATCAAAGTGCAATTGCCTTAGCAAAGAATCCAGTTTATCATGCAAGATCAAAGCACATTGGTCTCCATCATCACTTCATCAAAGAACACATCCAAGACAGACAAGTGTCCCTCGTCTTCTATAGAGGAGAAGATCAAGTTGCAGATATCTTGACAAAGCCTCTTTCTAGAGAGAAATTCCAGATTCATTGTACAAATTTGGGTTTAAAAACCTTTGATTGTAAACCCCCAAGTAAATATTAAAGGGGGATGTTAAAATTAATCTTTCCTTAGTTGTCATATTTACTAGGATAAACCAAGGCATCCTAAACTATTATTTTTTCTTGTAATTTTCTTATTTTTAGACTTTCCTCCTTATAAGGAATCCTACACTTGCCTCACACACCTATGAATGTGTCATTCATAGAATGGGAGTTGCATTGTAACTCCTCCCTCACATCTCTATTAAAGAGATGGCTCTCCTTCTTTCTAAACAAGAGAACTCTTCTTCTTGAACAGTATTGTATAAGCTTGGCTCTCACTCTTTCTCTCTCTTTCATTCGTAGGCATTTTTGCCCATTCATTATATCATGGGATTTTTTTATGCTTTTCCCTCTTCAAAATATTGTCTCCTTTGTTGCTTTGCTCTTTGCTGAATGCTCCTAGTTTTGTGTTAATTCATGATAAATCTTCTTACTCCTTGCTCTTTGGATCAAACAATTTCCTACCTTTTCCTCATTTTGTCGTTATTTTTTTAATAGACTTCCTAAATGCAAGGGTATCACTAGCTAAATGCAAGGATGTAGACTCGTATGCCAATAGAATAAAGAAAAATCTAGATAGAGGCTAATGAAATATATGGAAACCCTAATGTCTAATATAGTTTTGTATATTTAGTAGGCATTTGCGTCGAATGGTTCTTAGAGTTGTGTAATATGAATCTGACAATTGCGTAACAAGGTTTCAGTAGTTGCATATAATAGACAGTACAATTGTGTAGCATGCATAGGTTGATTGCATCCAATGATTCTCAATTCTACTTTATAATTATTTTGATTGCATCAAATGCTCTGTGTAATATGACCAATTTGTTATATTTTGTCATTTTTTTGTGATAGCAGACACGCACAGACAATATGGTTGATTTGTGATAAAAAAAAAAAAAAAATAGATATTCACAACATATGGAAAAGGAAACGAATCTCTTTATAAAATATCACATCCAATTTGGACAGATAGAAGCTTGGCACCACTGGTTTCTATCTTTCTTCTTCTATTCTTGGGGATATTTCAATTTATCCTTTTTGTGCTTCCGTTATTTGGGCATCTATAGCAGGCAATTGTGTCGAATCAGAAACAGATGTGGCTCAGTAACTGACAGATTTTTCATATGCATATAGCATATGAGACATTTAAATATCAATTGCGTTGTTTCCCTCTATTACTTGCATCGAATGGACCTGCATAGACATAAATAAATTAAAATCTGAATAGTTAAAATTAGGGAATCAATGAAAAATAACCACGTATGTAGGACATGTAACTGTGTAGGATAATCAACACTAATGAATAATAACCCTGTGACAAATAGAAAGAATAACCTTGAAACAATGAGAAATAACATAATAAATACGATGAATAAAAGATAGATGCAACACATGAATCATGTAAATGCGTCAAATAGATAATATGATTGAGTCGATTCAATCACAATTGCATCGTATCTACCTGTAATTACACAAAAATAATAAATCAAATAATCCAAAGTATATGGTGCTTCACTTTGGGTTCACCGATGTAGATAAAAGATAAAGTAGTCTGGAACCTACAACAACCCTGTTAGATCAACCACAAAAATCTAAATTATTGAAATAAGAACTCTTAACATCAAGAGAGAATAACCCAAATTGAAATTTCATAAACAATAATAAAATCAATTGAAAACCATGTAAATCAAACCAAATATCTCCCTTGTCTCTCTCCTTCTCAATGTAAGTGTGGGCTTTCAGTTTGTGCTCAATTTGACAACATGAGAATTGGAGAATGTGGTTGTTAAATTATGAGAATTATTTCTTATTATATAGAAATTTGAACTTCAATCAGGGTTGTGTAATTGAGGAGATAACTAATTTGATTGAATAGTGAACTAGGCTTGATTGGATAGATGACTCAATTGATTGACCAAAAAAGTGAGACTAATTGGCAGTAAAGTGGGTGCATCACTGAATCGATTGGGGAGTTAAATCATTTGATTGTGAGTGAGCTAATTTGATTGGAGAGTTGACTGGATTGAATGGAGAGATGACTAAATTGATTGATCAGTCAGAAAAGGTGATTAGACAGTTGACAAAATTGATCTAATAGTCAGACTGGGAGTAAGTGTTAGTCAAAAAAGGTGGAACTAGAAAAATAATTAGAATTAAATAAATTGAAAAATTGTTTAATTTTGCATGTGGGAAATAAATAAATAAATTAAATTTATTTATTTTGGGAATAATTAGTTGACATTGGAGAAATAGAAAATTAAATAAATTGGTTGTTTAATTAATTTTAGAAGAATTAGTCAAGTAATTAAAATTATCTGATAATTTTTTTTTGAAATGGCGTCCGACGACTACAATGGCTACAATGGTCGATGGCGGCCATGGCAGCCTTACCAGTCACAGGGTCCTTCCGCAATGGAGTGCAAGCTAACACAGTGGAATAGTAGGAGGACGGGACCTCTGTGGAGTAATGATCAAATTAAAGAGAGGTGGCCCTTTAGCTGTCATAAAATGCAACGCTTCAATACTAAGGCAAAACTTCCGAGCAACACCAATCATGGTTTTGACTACAATAGCTATGTGGTGCACAGATATAATTGGGATGGAGGGAGAAGGGAGAATATTGGTGCTCCCTCGAGGCTAACGGGAAAGGTTAGGATAACCCCCCAAACCTTCAACTTCAAGCAAACTGAGAAAAAGTTTTGGCACCCAAAGGACAATAAGATTGATTCAAAAACCATGGAGGCTACGATCGACAATAATAGGCTAAACACAGAGGTAGGTGACCCTAAATTTGTAAGAGATTCCTCCCTTTTGATTGATAATGAACACTGGTAAGAATCTGTAGATCGCTTACAAGATAGAGCTTTCTACATGAAATGGTTGGGGTCATGGCCATCCATCGCAAAAATGCAACGATGCATGAGAAAATAGTAGGGTGATCATTTGTAAATCAAAACCTTAGCTAATGAATTCTTATTGATTATTTTCCCCACAAAAAAAAGACAATAATGGGTTATTCAAGGTGGGCCTTACATGTTGGATAATTAGGGTTTGTATATATGTGATTGGAAACCCAACTTTAATCTAGAGGTAGCAAAGGTTAAAGAGGTTGCGACTGGAGCTAAAAAATCTGCCATGGGAGTATAAGGATGAAGTCACCCTGACAGCTATAGGAAATAGTCTAGGAACCTTTATTAGTTCAGAAGAAGAGGTGGATGCTAATGATTTTTATTCATATTCCAAGATTCTAGTGAAAATTCAGGACTGTTATCAAATCCCTGAGTATGTGGTTTTAGGATCAGTTCATGGTGAATGGAGGCTCAAGATTGAAGTCGAAAGCGCAAAAAGAGAACCTTTAGGGGAGGAGGGCATAAAGAAAAATAAAGGGCTTGATGTCAATCAAAATTTGGATTGGACCAAGGAGCTAGAAGAAAAGAAAATTAGAACTCCAGCTTGGTCAATCTTATATGAGGAAGAAATGATCATGAATAGGTGGAAATAGAAAGACCATGTCAAGAATTGCATAATGACATAGAAGGACATGCTACTACTACAGGTTTTACTCATGTACACTCAAGTTTACAAGAAGAGAGTTTACATAGCTCAAACTCTACTCAGTTGGTGAAAGAAACCCCTTTTTTTGAAAAAGACAGTGATGATTTACAAGAGGCCCTAAGGAATGGAAAAGTTTCAAATGTTGTCCCAGACACTATGGAACAGGGTGTGAGTCAAACAACTCCGAGAAAATGCAATGATAGGAGTATGGATAGAGGTTGCAAACCCGACTCTGTACAGGATGAAACGTATGGGTCAAACACTCTTAGGATGGATTTGGAGAAAGAGGGTAATGATAATAATGATGAATGCAAAGATATTCAGATTTTCCCAATTAGAAACTTGGAGTCCTCTATACATGATGAAATTGAGCATAATGAATGGGCTTTAGAATTAGATTATGAGTCACAAGAGGAGGAAGAAATACATGAAGAGCTAGGGTTACAAGATCAGGTAGATATCATAGAAGATAGAACTATACAGCAAACCCCTTCGTAGGTGAAGAAACTGAATGTAAAGGCTAAATAGAAAAGAGGACGCAAACCTGCACATGTAACACTTGCAATGGTTGGTAATGCAGCAGACCAAGCTAAACTGCTGAGATGGGGAAGAAGTTATCCCTCTTCCAGAAAGCAATGAAGTTGCTTTCATGGAATGTCAGGGGATGTAATGCCCCTGAAAAAAGGTGTTTAATCAGGCGTTGTCTTAAGAAAACCCAACCAGATTTAATATTCTTGTAGGAAACAAAGCTTAGTGGGATAGGAAAACTACAATTTTTGAGGAAATTCAGTAAATGGGGATGCTTTTTCACTAAGGCAGATGGGTCTTCGGATGGAATGGGCATCTTATGGAAGGAAGAAGTGATGAATGTGTCACTAGTGGAGGAGGGTAACCACTGGCAGTTAGTGGAGGTTACATCCTTCCAGCTTAGGATGAAGTTTTATGCTATTAATGTGTATGGGTCGTGTAGTCAAGTAATGAAGAAACCAATGACCTTATGGCAAGACATATTTTCAATTGGTGCCAAAAAATTTAGTCATCTCAGTGTTGATCTAGCCAGAAGTGCAACGCGAGCAGTTACAATATAACCTAAGCAGTGGCAATGTCGACCGAGCAGACAGTGGTAATCAATATTACCCAAGTGATCAATGTAGCCCGAGTACACAGAGTAGCCTAAGTGACAGAGTTTAGTATGTTTCTCGAGTGACAGTATAATGTCTGGGTGCCAATATATTGCCCGAGTGGACTACTAGACCTGAGTAACTATTTTGGGCCGACTTATCTTATATTGTTTGATATTAATTTATCTTATGGAAGTTGACTTACATTTGCATTTGATTTGGATAAGGTATAAATATAAAGTACTTTGTTTATCCAAATATGTGAGTGAATATGTGTGTAGAAGTATGTATGTGGATATGAAGTGGCAGATTGTTTAAGAGGCTACAACAGTATAAGGAACAACAGAGACTCATCCATCACAGTCAGGTGATTATTTTTATATCATTAGATCTTATTCAACAATTCAAATTTGCATTGAAGATCATCTACTAGTTCATCCTAACAGGTGCATTAGCAAAATCCTCTAACAAGGTGGACCTAATAGTCCTTTATAAATCTCCTAACAAAGTTGCATTACTTGATCGTATTGTACTAAATCCTTTCACAAGGTGGACCTAACAGTCCTTATTGCTCCTAACAAGGCAGGCCATCAGAAGTGGTCAACTGTAAGCTTTAAAAGGCTAAATTTATACTGCAGTAATAAATCTTGTGGGTACCATCCCGGCCCCATTTTTACTTTCTATTCGAAAGGTTTCTAGGTATCCAAATATTGTGGATGTTTTATTGCTTTTCATTTCATGCATGCAATCTGATTAGATAATCTAATAAAGGATTAAAAGGATTAAATTTTATTGTTTATGTATTCACCCCCTCCCTCTCAGTCACCTTGAGTCAAAATATTTCCAACAATTGGTATCAGAGCTAAAGGTTCTCTTAACATAAGTTTAACAGCTTGAGCAAAGATCAGAGGCAATGGAAATATACATATTGGAGAAATCCATTGAAAATGAAAAGATAGATCTACAAGTGGCCATGGATCAAATCAAGAAACTCAAGGAGCAACTCTCTCTTTCCCTGAAAAGAAGAAAAGATTTAGCAGCTCAGATGAATGACAAAAGTTACATAGAAGAAAGAATTGAAGACTTATGCAAAGAAAGAAGTTCCAAAGAAGAAGATGTAGCAATTGAAGACCTACTTGCAAAGAATCTCAATTTACATGAAGAAGTCAAAAAGTTGAAAAGAGAAGAATAAATTCATTCAGTCAGAATATGTGAATTCATGGAACAAAAGAATCAAGAAAAAAATGACAAAGAAATGGCACAAGAAGACAGAAGATTGCTGAGTACAAGATTAGAGGAAAAAGAAAATGAAATTCATCATTTATCACTTCAGCAAGCAGATATGATAAATCAACTCAATAATGTAAATCAAGAAGTTATCAATCTGAGGACAGAAAATGAAAGACTGTAGAATGATCTCAATATTGAAAAACAAACCAATGAGAGTATGATGAATTCACAAGGAAGCATGGATCAGTTGACAGAGAAAACTCAACTCAGACATCATGGATAGATTGGATTAGGTTATACTGAACAAGGTGAATCCTCACAGCAAGGAACTCAAAAGAATAGCAAACCTACTTGTAAGGTAAATGCTATAGATGCAACAAACATGGACATAGGGAAAGTGAATGCACTAAGAAACCTAAGTTTGAAGGAAAATATTTCAAATGTAACAAACAAGGTCACAAATCCTCCGAGTGCAGAACTAAGAAATGGAACCCTACTGTACAACTAGCTAAAACAATATTTGGTTGGGATTACAACACATGGATTAGATGTTGTCACTGTGGTGAATATGGAAATATTGGTTCAAATTGTGTAAAGACTCACCTCAGAAAAATGAATCCTACTAAGAGATGTTATGTATGTAAACAACTCAGTCATCTAAGAAATAATTGCATTAAAAGAGAAAAATTGGATACTGGTTTTGAGAAAGGCAAAGCAAAATTTTCTGAAATCAGAACTCAGATGAGTCAGTAGTGGATAAGGAAATCTCCTGGGAGTTCAGATCAAAACAATGAAGGATCGAATGGCACCCAAAGCATTAAATTGGGTGGATCTACCATCTCTGAATAAACATGCAAGGAGGCTACTGGAATTGTACCTAAAAGCCATCCTACATCAGTTCTAGACATGCTAGCAAGTCCAAAACATCATATTGATGCACTAGGACATATTATAGTTCTAACCAAGTCAAGATCTCAGTAACACTTGAGTTACACAGGCTTAACCGAGTTAAGTCGGGTTGTATGGTTTTGAAGATACAGAAGTTATTTTTCGCTGAGCTTCATTCTGAGCTATGCCAGCTACCATGTACAGAGCATTTAATCAAAACTCAATGGTAAGATCTCTTATAAAAGATGAATTGGAAAGGTTATTATTTACAAATTTTTCAATTTGCATAGCGATTCAGAGCCTTAAAGTGATTTAGTGAGAATTTGTGTTTGAAAGCTTTAAGTTGTGAAGTTTTATCAATCCTACGAGCATAATGGCATCTACATCTAGCGGCAAGGTTAAGAAAGGATCTGAGATGTTGGTTAGGAATGCTATCTGTGAACCTCCAAAGTTTAAGCTTCATCCAGCGGTTGCAGAAGAGATAGACCCGATGGAAGCTCAATCCCTAATTCCTCTAAGGGTATTGTTGATCAACGACATCCGAGCCTTCTATCATTGCACAATTCAATAGCTAGGGACATTGGAAATGAAGAATGCATATGATAAAATCTGTGAAACCAAAAATCTAAAGCCAGAACATAAACACCTAGGAGTCAAGGGTTTGACTCATATCATACATATGCCATAGAATTTCCAGATTAATTGGATTAGGTTTATTCTGATTCGTGTTCACGACATGCAGCTATGGCTGGAGAAACCAGTGAAGATTACCAAGACAATGGTACACCGTGTTACATTGTATCCTATGCTAGACAATTCTAAAGCTAACAAAACCCTACCCTGGGATGATCTAAATAAGAAGACTCTTGTCGAGTGGGACGACAAAGGCATGAGACTAAATGGAGTAACTGACATGGAATTGAAATTTGGGATTCATGTTAATGCTCACAAAATCTATAGTTCTAGCCGACCTAACAACGTACCATGTGAGGTTGTTGACTTGGCATACAAGGTGGTCAAGAACAACCTCTCATTTGACCTTGTCGAGTTGTAACTCATCTAATTGAGAAAGAACATGGAAAGAATCTGAGTACAAAAGACCAATCCATGTAAGTTTGGTTCACTTCTGGTCTGCATATTCTTTTACATTCAAAATTTTTTCCCTTCCAAAGGCACAGTTGTTTGGAAGAAGGACATACCCATAATATATCAGATAAATGATTTCATAGATGAATTAGGAGACAATTTTGTGAGCATCATGGATGGATATTTTGAGGAATTCAGACAGAGAACATAGAATAGGTATAGAATTCCTAAACAATTGGTTGAAGACCACAAAGTTGATGTTTGTTTCCTAGTTGACTGTGATAAAGTATACATTCAGGCAGTCAGACCTAGGTTTGCATGGGTGAAACCTCTTGCATATGAGGTTAACATAGATGAGACCAAGAACATCATTGAAGCTCTTGTGAATGAACCTGTTGACCCCAAAGCACCATACTTTGGTACATATGAAGAATCCAAGAGAAGAATTTCAATAGAGATTGAGATTCCTAAGATTTTGAAAAGAGGAAAGAAGAGGTTAGAGTAGTTTGGAAAGAAGTATGGAAAGACTTCATACTCTCCTATCTCAATAAGTAAAGAAGATGGAATTAAGATAGAAGACGATGTATCTGAAAAGGAAGAGGAAGAGGTAGAAGCAGAGCCTCCTAAGAAGAAAAAGAAGCTAGCCCCCAAGAAGACACCTAAGGCCTCTACCCATGTCCTCGCTACTAGAAAACCTATAAGATCTAGGAGGAAACTCATATTTCCTAAGGAAGATGAAGATGAAGAAGTCACATTCAAGAATCTTCCACCTACCTTTGAGAATAAAATTGAAGAATTAAGAGAAGTTAGTGGTCTAAAATCACTAAAATATGCTTCCACAACTAAGGATGAACATAAGCAAATTGAGGAAGCAGTTGTAGAGAAGATTACAAGATGGAAGTACGATCCATCTGAATTGAAGAGTCACATGAATAAAGACCTATTCAAGGCACTATCTGATCCCTAGAGAAATGCAGTCCGAACAGAAAAAGATATTAGAGAACAGACCTTGAGGAAAGTCATGCCTACTATGACAAACAAAGAGATAAAAGAGGCCATGACCAAATATGAAAGAAATCACACTCCAAGGTTCAGGACCTTCCAAGTATTGAACAAGAAGATAGAGGATGTGGTGCAAGATGCTACAAAGATATGGAAGACAATCTTGGAAATCAAGGAAGAAGACAAGACAGAAGTACCAAGTACAGAACACAAGGAAAAGATTGATGATGCAGATTTACCTGAGGTAGAATCTATTGAAGCATCCAATGCAGAACAAATAGAAGTAGAGGTAATGGTATCCCTACACCAATCACCTATACACATCATCCTATCTCCGAGAAAAGATAAGTCTACTGAATCTATCTGGACTAGTAGGAACCGAGCACCAGGCTCAACCTACTACAGGGCCAAGCCTGACTGAGTCACAGAAGACAACTGTGAATATTCCTTCAGTGAGCACTGTGCTATAGTTGATTCAGACCCTACAGTTGGCACAGTAAATGTCAATGACCTATTCCAAATGAATACTGAGGAGTAAACTAAGGAAGGAAAGGATATGGATGAAAGTGGAAAAGGTAAGGAAATTGTTCCTTCACCCAATCCTAAGGATAGTGGAAAAGGAAAGGAAATAAACACTGATGATATTGATATTGAGCAAGACATTGTGATTCCAAATTGGGATCTATCTAATCTAACAATAGACCATATGGATACACTAGGGGAGCTATGGAAGAAAAGAGCTACACAACAAAAGCTCTAGGCAGAAAAGGAGAGAAACAGAGTGCTGGAAGACATAAAAGGTATATTCCTAGATGCACTAGAAGTAGAAGTAAATGAGAGTGATTCTATTATGGATCAACTGGTAGACATAGTCCACAAGTTCAGTAAAGATTTAAGTGGTCAAGAAAAACTCCTGCAGAAGGAAAAAAGGAAGTTCAAGAATAGAGTTCTAGAGAATGTTTCAAGCAAGATTGCAATTGATCAAGTAAAGCTAAATTCTCTTATTATCTCTCTAGAAACTACAATAAATAATGTTGCTTCATTATTTGTAAAGTTAAGTGATACTTCAAACTTCACAATGAAAATCAAGACAACGCTGAAAAAGTTAGATACAAATCTGAAGGAAAGTGCAAATCAATTGGCACTTAACCCGAGTTCAAGTTCAGCACACTTTGTGAAAATTAAGTATATGACAGATGCAGACTAAATTACAAAGGGAAGAAGCAAGGACAAGAGAATCTCTCATAGCTATGCAGAGCCAACTCCTTCCACACATGGATGTAATGCAGAAGCATATAGCTCATGCCAAGACTCTTATTCATGACAACAAATTTTCAGTTGTTGAGCTTATGATGGCGCTATCAGCAGAGATACAGATAGAGTTACACATCCTGAAGGTGTTACAGGATAATTGGGACAATACTCTGTCTCAGATTTTAAAGGTACATAGTGATTTCCTATCCTATTTAGGTATTACCATATAGATTTATTTTGGCATTTGTGTCAAAAACAAGGAGGAAAGGTATATTGAAAAGATATATTTAAGGAAATACATGTACAAAAGTGAAATAGAGAAGAGATATATATAGTGTTACAAAAATAATTTTGAAAAAAAAAAAAAAAAGAGTTAGTTGTAACCGATTCATAGAACTATTGTCAAAACCCAAGAAAGTACCCAAGCATATGGTAAGGGGGAGTTTTGACTCAGAAGTTTGATAAGTGTTTTTGGTCACTAATGCAAAAGGGGGAGATTGATGGCCTTATGGAAAGACATATTGTCAATTAGTGCCAAAACACTTAGTCATCTCAGTGTTGACCAAGCCAACAATGTTACCTGAGTAGTTACAATGTAACCCGAGCAGTGGCAGTGTCCACCGAGCAGACAGTGGTAATCAGTATTACCCGAGTGATCAATGTAGCCCAAGTAGATAGAGTAGCTCGAGTGACAAAGTTTAGTATGTTGCCCGAGTGACAGTATAATGCCCGAGTGCCAGTATATTGCCCGAGTGGACTACTGGACCCAAGTAACAGTTTTGGGTTGACTTAGCTTATATTGTTTAATATTAATTTATCTTATGGAAGCCGAATTACAGTTGCATTTGATTTGGATAAGGTATAAATATAAAGTACTTTGTTTATCCAAATATGTGAGTGAATATGTGTGTAGAAGTATGTATGCGAATATGAAGTGGAAGATTGTTTAAGAGGCTACAACAGTATAAGGAACAACAGAGACTTGTCCATCACAGTCAAGTGCTTAGTTTTATATCATTGGATCTTATTCAACAATTTAGAGCTGCATTGAAGAACATCTAATGGTTCATCCTAACAGGCACATAAGCAAAATCCTCTAACAAGGTGGACCTAACAGTCCTTTATAAATCTCCTAACAGAGTTACATTACTTGATTGTATTGTACTAAATCCTTTCACAAGGTGGACCTAACAGTCCTTATTGCTCCTAACAGGGCAGGCCATCAAAAGTGGTCAATTGTAAGCTTTAACAAGCTAATTTTATACTGCAATAATAAATATTGTGGGTACCATCCCCACCCCAATTTTACTTTCTATTCGGAAGGTTTTTGGGTAACCAAATATTGTGGATGTTTTATTTCTTTTCATTTAATGCATGCAATCAGATTAGATAATCTAATGAAGGATTAAAAGGATTAAGTTTTATTGGTTCCTGATTAACCCCCCCCCCGCCCTCTCAGTCACCTTGACTCAACATATTTCCAAAAGAAACAACTTTGGATCTCCCTCTCTATTATCTGCAACAGAATAAAGGATAGTTTGTTTGTGATGGGAGGGGATTTCAATGTTATTACATCTCCGAAGGAGAAACTAGGAGGAAAAGGGTGGATCAGTCAGAGTCAGAGAGATTTTGCAAATTTTGTTATGACTAATGAACTTCAAGATGTGCAGTTCAACAATGGTGTATTTACATGGACCAACCCAAGATTGGGGTTTTCAAACATATTAGAGAAAATGGATAGACATCTCTTTGGTGGTGAATGGATGGAAACAAGCTGGATATGTTAGGCAGAGATCTTATCAATAACAGGTTTAGATCATTTCCCAATCTCTCTGAGGATTGCTGATGATGCTACTCCTGATAGAGCGCCATTTATTTTTGAGAATATGTGGTTTCATGAGTAGGGGTTTATGGATCTATTAGCCCAATGGTGGAACAAAGCACCCAAGTGATCGGGTAATGTAGCGTTTTACTTTTTTAAGAAAGTACAATTCTTGAAAGAATGTCTTAAAGTATGGAATCGTGAAGTGTTTAAAAACATTTTTGATGAAAAATTTAAACTAGAAATGGAGCTAGCAAATTTAAATAAATTAACCATGAATGGAGGCATGGTACCTAAGATCTTTAACCAGGAAAAAGAATTGAAGGAATAATATAATGAAGTATTGGAAAGGGAAGAGATATACTAGCGCCAAAAATCAAGAGTTATGGTTACGAGAAGTTGATAGGAACACTAGGTTTTTCCATAACTCAGTCAAGGGTAGGAGATCCCTCAATAAAATCTTATCCATAAAAGACCATCAGAGAAATGTGTTAATTGATCCAGCATTGATAAATGCAAAAGCAATATGCTTCTTCTCCTCTATTTTCAATCAAAATACCAGGGGGCTGACTGAAGATTCAGGATTTTTAGGAGTCATCCCAACAGCAATATCATAGGAATAGAATCACCAGTTAATGAAGGCTATATTACTGAAAGAGGTTGAAGTGGCTTTATTCAATTTAGGGAGTGATAAGGCTCCAGGTCTAGATGGATTTCCAGCCCTTTTTTTTCAAAAGGCTTGGCATATTATAGGAAAATAACTGCATGCAGTGGTGGAAGATTCTAGACTTAAAGGAACCCTATTTAAAGATTTTAACAAAACCTTTTTATCTCTCATCCCTAAGAAAGGGAAAAAAGAAGTCCTTTGATGACTTCATTCCTATAGCCCTTTGTAACATAGTTTATAAAGTGATAGAAAAAGTAATTTATAATAGACTGAAATTGGTGCTACCAACAATCATCTCGGAGGATCAGAGTGGGTTTGCACCAGGAAGATCCATTTATGAAGGTATAATAGTTGTGCATGAAGTGATTCACTCTTTAAAAATAGGAAAGAAGGCAGGAATGATGATCAAATTTGATATAAAGAAAGTTTATGATAAATTCAATAGGGGCTTCCTCATGACAATACTAAAGAGGTTTGGCTTTGATAACTGCTGGTGTGAATGGGTGTCAAGTTGTATTTCATCCCCATGGGTTTCCATTTTGGTCAATGGTAGCCCCCAGGGCTTCTTTGACACAAAAAAAAGTATTCAACAAGGGGATCCCTTGTGTCCCTTCTTGTTTATTATCCTAGTTGAAGCACTAGGGAGATGAATAAAATTGAGAGGCTCTTTGGGCACTTGGAAAGGCATTGTGGTGGCTAGAAGCTAGAACCAGTTACTCACTTGCAATTCATTGATGACACATATTTGACGTGGGAGGAATCGACAAGAGAAGAAAATACAATAAAGGAATGTTTAGAATTGTATAGTAAGGCGTCAGGACAATTCATAAATTGGGCAAATTCAGAAATCTTTTTCTTTAATACATCCCCCCGGTGCAACAACATATATGTAGAATCATGGGAATGAAGGCAAGAATGATACCAAGTAAGTATTTGTGGATTCCTCTGTTTGATGGCTCCTCTAAAGAAAACTTTTGGAAGGATCTAATTGATAGTTGTGTGAAGAGGATGAAAAGATGGAAAGGTAAATGGCTCACATATGCAGGTCGTATCCTTATGTTGCAATTAGTCATATCTGTCATTCCAACTTTATCCATGAGTTGTCTGAAGACCCCCATAAAATTTCTAAGGTATATCAAGCAAAGAATGAGACAGTTTTTCTGGAACGATGGACAGGAGGAAACAATAATCCCTTTAGCAGCCTAGGATACTATCTGCAATCCAAAGAAGAAAGGTGGTGCTGGTCTTCAAAAATGGCACTTGATCAATAAGCCCTAGGGGCAAAATTAGTCTGGGAGATATATTCCAAATCTTCTCAACTATGGGTGCGAATTTTGAAAAGCAAATACTTAGACTCAATGGAGAACAAGTGAATCTTCATAGTTAGGGATCCCCCAAAGGGATCTTCCATTTGGAATTTCATCCTAGAATGTAGGCCAGTGGTATGTAATAATTTTAAATGGCATATTGGAGATGGTAAGGAGGCTGCATTTTGGGATGACTTCTGGAATGGGAAGCCGGTGATAGCAGAAGATAACAATTTAGTTGACCTTATCAGGATTATGAAAAACACATGGGGCAACAAGGTCAAAGATTATATGGAGGTTAGGAATGGTCCAATGGGAGATCAATGGTGTTGGAAAAGTATTGATAATATTGGACTTCAGGAGGCTCAAAAAGAACAATTGGAAAATATTCTAATGGAGAGACACATGACCCTATGTGATGAAAAAGATGAAATTATATGGTGTGTAGCCATGAGTGGTCAGTATTCTCCAAAACTAGGATATAATCTATTAGCAAGAAATAAGGAGATAGAGGAATGGCCTTATAAGTTATGTTGGGACAAAGATTGTTTACAGAAGGCAGGAGCTTTTGCATGGATGGTCATCCAAAGGAAAATACTAACAGGAGAATGTAGGAAATTATATGGATTTATAGGACCAAGCATATGTATGATGTGTGAAAATGCTAGTGAAGATGTGGATCATTTACTTGTGCAATGTGAAATGACACAAAAATGCTGGGATATGGTTAGAAGGAAACTAAACTTGATTGGACCCTTACCAAACCATTTATTGGAACTGTTCAAATATTGGCCAACTCAAGCCCAGAAATCTACTTTATCTAAACTATGGATTGTATGCCCATCTCTAGTAATATGTGAATTGTGGAAAGAAAGGAATAGAAGGATTTTCAAACTGTGTCAACTTCAACAGAACAAGTTATGCAAAGGATAGATGGGGCTATAGAGGAGGTGATGAGCACAGTGGTAAGCTACAAAAAACCTAGTTCACTTTTCTACCTATGGGATAGGAAAGTGCATATGTCATGGTCGGGCATTAAAATAAGATATAATAATGATGGTAATATATTGTTGAAGGACAAAACATGTAGGAAAAATATAGTTTAGATCCCTCTAGACCTGGGGTGGGTTAAGATAAATTTTGATGGCTGCTTGAAAGGTAACCCAGGCCTTTCTGGAGCAAGAGCTATAGCTCGTGACTCAAATGGAAATATTATAGCAATGGCAGCAATGAAACTACATGATGGAACCAATAATATGGCAAAAGTGCAAGCTGCTCTGCTTGTTGTAAAACTTGGAAGGAGGATTGGTTTACAACAAGTGCAGACTCAAGGAAATTCGAAAGTGATTATTGAAGCAATCAAAGTGAACAATTCCAATACTTGGAAACTTCAAAGAATATTGAGGGAGGTAATTTATGTGTTAAATCAGTTTAGAGATTTCAAAATTACCCACACATTAAGGGAGGGAAATAACGAAGCAGACAAACTTGCAAATTGGGCTATTACATTTAACACACCCAACAATATTGTTTGGGATGATTTTAGAAAGACCTTGTTTAATGATGAGTTGACCAGCTTGAATTGAATGTTTAAGTGGAGTTGAAGGGTAATGAAAATCACACATCTCAGTCGATGGCTGAAAGGACAGATTTTGAAGGAATGAATGATGTCACAAGGTGAAGGACTACCTAAGAAAAGTGGATGGGATGAGACATTGATATGTTATAATGGCGCCTGATGGATCACAAAATCTGCATTAAATGAGATGGTTTTAGAATGATTGTTAATGACACACAAAGCAAATGAGTAAGTGTATAAAATAAAGAAGCCAAAGGAAAACCACTTATAGAAATTGAGGTTTTGGAGATTTGGATTGCGGAGGCAGAGAAAGCGGAGATAGTGGAAAACAAGATGGAATCCAGTTTTAGTGTCGACGCCAAGAAACAGATGAAGGCATTCAAAGGACCTGCAATCCGTGAAAGAATTCAGGGTTTGCTGAAGATAAAGACAGAAGCAATGGCAGAAGCAGTTATCATGGTGATAGGCGAACAATTTCAAGAAAGGCGGATAAAGCGTCGAACTAACCTGGAGTGCATTTCAGTGTTTATCGCTCGGGGGTTGGAAATCTGGAAGAGTGTAGATGAGGTGGGCATGGTAACTTGAGCCCTATTTGAGGAGGATGTTTTAGGACAACTTGACTCCATTTTGGAGTGGGAAATTCTGGGGATAGGGTCAGACCTCTCAGAATGTTTTGAGGAAGAAGAGGATGGAAGGAGATATGGGCTTATTCCTTTTTTGCGTTGGAGAGCCAATGTGGATAAGAATTTGATGTTTCGCAAAGAAGAAGAAGGATGGGAGAAGGTTAAATCAGAGCTGGAGAAGATGGAAGCCCGTGCCAAAGATATAGAAGGCATTTATCCACAAAGGGTGTCTCGCGGGCAATGCAATAAGAGAGGTGGTGTAAGGCCTGCAAAGAAGAACGAATAAGGAGAGAAGGTAAAGATGGTTTAAATTTTGGTTTTTTGAAATTCGCAAGGAACTTACAGCGAGATGGTGGTTTGAGCAAGCCATAGAGTTTTTTGAAGTTTTGGCCCCAATTTAGCATGAAGGTAGATTTGCAGAGCGGCTGAAGAAAAATGATAGCAGCCTTCAGAAGTTTACTGGGATAACATTTATATGTAGTAGTCGAATGTCTCAAATGTATAGGTTGTAGTTAAATTTGCAGTAGCATTGGCTTGACAAGATTGGTAAATGCCCAGAAATATACTTTAGTAGGATAGTTTATATGGATGCAGAATATGATGATGTAATTTTCTTTGATATCAGGTCAGGACAATGCAATGAATGGTTTTCTCACCCTGCACCTCCAGCCCTGCAAATGGTAGGGTGACTCTGCCAATCTTGGCAGGCTCGACCATATCTAACAATCACAAATTTTGCGCCCTGCAGCGTCGATGGAAAGCACCAAATGCCCAACTAAATGTGGATGCAGTTTCTCCTACCAAAGAATGGACAATAGTAGTTGAGCAAGGAGGAGACAAATTAGAGATTTGCAGGGTTGTAAATGGGATTTGGCAAACCAGCAGTGGTTGGGGTAAAATTGAGAGAAATAATGCAGTGGAAGCCATGCTTAAATATGCTGACAATGGATTTACCACTTTTGACATGGCCGATCACTTTGATTCAGGGATGGAGGAAGAATCGGTAAAGAGAAAAGAAAGGCTTTAGGCAATGCGCATGGAAGCAGGGCAGAGAAACACAGACCCCGTTAAAGACAAAGAAAACTCACAGTCTGCTCCAGGGCTTCTCTCCAATCCTTTAATAGATTCCTCGGGTGCACCCACATCTCACAACTCTCCCAGGAGCAAAAATGCGAATCTTGTGAATATGCAAAAAAAATCAAAGATCAAGGCAGTAAATGAAAAAAGGCTCTCTACCCCAGGCTTTCATTCGAATACAGAGGCATCAGTTGACACCAGTGAGACTGGCTTCTCTGGTTACTACTTCAGATGTTGGTTGTATGGGCATAAGAAAATCGATTGTAGACAGAGACTTGTAAAAGTTCATCCCAACTATGATCACCTTAAACATTTCATTGAAGAGAAAAAACGAAAAAGTCTTTTAGCAGATCAAGCATCCATATATGCTTTGAGCAATAATGAAAAGGATATCCAGACTACAAAGCCTGATGTGGAAACTAGGGCTTCCACAGAAAGCAAACCTAAGGGTAGTTTTTGCAACCGGTTATCTAAAGTCTTCACTGTCAATGATCTGGACGGGCAAATCAAGCGGTTTTCAAAAACAAAATATGCTCTGCACAAATCAGGCCTTCCTGGGATAGAAAGGGCCCCAAAATCCAGTATTGAATCAATCAATCCTTCCCATGACCCCCATTATGCCTTGGGGAGAGGTGAATTTTTTGTGCCCAAGCAAGATCCCGGGAAAACCAGGCCAAAAGACTCAGAATGGCAAGTGGTGAAAAGGAACAAGCAGGTTAGATCACATAATGTGAGATATGTGGAGATTCCTCTAAGGAACTCATTTGATTTAATGGAAGAGAAGGAGAAAAGCTATTATTCCCCCCCTCATAGACGCCTTAGGGTTTCGGGAAGTAAGGAAAATCACAGGGATATTACTCATAAGCACATCCCTCCTTCCTTCTCCAAAAACCTAGTCAACAATGTAGGGTCGTCTAGGGCTGGGGGGAATAACGAGCAACCTAATCTTAATTCTTTTCCAAATAGAGGTAATCATTACTCTCCTCCACACTGGCAGGAGAATGGTAAGCATCTGAAACCTTTGCATAATGTTTTTTCTTCAGAGGTTAATAATTGGCAAACCAATGTTTCCTCTTCTGTATATACTCTGCCACATAGGAGAAACAGTATTTATTTGCAATTGCATAATAAAAAGTTGATCTTTCTTAACAAGGGTTCTAACAAAATAACCTTAGAGAGTAGCTCTATTACAAGTTTTCAAAATTAATATGAGGATACAGGTATCATTGTCAGATGGAAGGGAACTGGAGTTAGCAATTTGGACATTGTGAAAGCACTGGTAAATTTGCTACCCAGTGAGGTAAGTATTACGGCTCTTGTTGATTCCTTTTTTCTCATTGATTGCAAATTTCCAGAAATTAAGAAGAAGATAATATATAGCTTGGATCTAAAATTCAGACATGAAACTTTCTATGTTACGAACTGGAAACCTTTATTTAACCCTCTGTACCTTGAGGATTTTGAAGTAGAAAAGGCAGCTTTACTTAAAAATTTACCAATAGAACTCTCAAATGCAGAATCTATTAGTACTATCGGAAATAATATAGGTAAATTTATAAGAATTAGTAAAGAGACATCAAATACATCAGAAAAAACAATTATAGTTAAAGTGAGCATACACAGAAATTTCATCCCTCACATGCATCTAGAGTTCAACTCTAACTCTATTATTATCAATCCAGTAATTATTGAAAACTTCATTGAAGCAAAGCAGAATCATAAAAGCGTTATTAATATCTTAGACAATATCATAGATGTAAACATTAATTTCTTATCAGATAAAGGGGGGTTCTTCTTTACTGACATAGAGAAGGACAATCCTAAAGATCTTTCCCCTTTGCACAGCTCTGTACCCCCTTTGCAGCACTCAACTGAAATCAATAACACAAGAAATCGAGTAATGACCGGGGAGGCATCTCCTCAAAAGATTTGGGACTGTGCCGTCCCTCCCAGAATCCTAAATGATAATAATATTGGGGAATCTCAGAAATCAAAACAACAAGGAGCTATCCCTGTTTCTGAACTTGAGATAAATCTTCCAGAAGAAATAGAGATTATGCAGCCCCTTGAAAATACAGCTCAGCCCGAGGAAAATTTACAATATAATCAGTCTGAGAACCCTCCACAATTATCACTCTCTGAGGATGATATATGTTATGAGGAAGTGAATATCATATCAGATTACATTGGTGAGTCTCATACAGAGGAACTCTTAGACCTTTTTATTAGTGAAATATGTGATGAAGAAGAATTGAAATATCAAAAGGAGGTCTTGATTCGGGAGATACTGGCTCTCAGAAATTCC
>MU225242.1:1163004-1182291 GCA_018584345.1 Thuja plicata
CTGACCAAGATCACCAACCAAAATAATAGATACACCTGAAAGAAAGTGAAAAAAAATATTTTTATACCATCTAGGAAGATCATATGAAGGTACTATATATGAGTTATATGAATAAATATTGTACCACGTAAAGTGCACTATTACAAAGAACCAAATGTATACCTGCAAAACTTATGTCGGCACTTTGTGGGAAATCTTTTCTGAGTCGACAATCTATATTTTCCAGCAAGTTTTGACCAATGAAGCTCATTTCATCAATCAAAATATATTTGATGTGGGCCATATCTTCTTGAAAACTTGTAAGTCATGCCCCTTCTATCTGAGCAAAATATTTAATTGGTATTTGCAACTTTGAATGAATTATAGAGGCTCCTATATTGAAAGTTGCAACTCCAGTTGGTGCAAGTAATAAAAGAGGAGGACTTGTCATTGCTTCTATCTGAAGAGATTGAGTAATGGCACCAATTAGATAAGACTTTCATGTTCCCGTTGTTCCTTGAATTATCATAAATAAAGGCACTCAAACCTGATTGCTATGGTAGTGTGTCATAATAATGCCAATTGCCTTATGTTACTTCTCACTGAGAGTTGTAAATTTGATGCATTGTGGGATATCATCATACATGAGACATCCATGTTTCTTCATTTCACTTATGAAATTGATTGCTCCAGCTGTATGTTCTTCACTTTGATATTCACTACTCCAGTTTGTATTTCTATCAATTTATCTCTTCTTCCCAACATGTCTATTTCAGAAACCTACATATGTTGACCACAATGTAGCTGGATATGATTTCCCATTCATGCTCTATGGTATTTTCCTGAATACCTCCATTATCTTCTGTTTCATAATCAGTGTTAGGATCATCATTTTCTATAGCTGCTGCTCTTTCAACATGCCAAGGATTATAATTGAGAGACTCCCAATTTGCTACTATAATATCACTATCATGACCAATGTCCCTTTCAATGTTACAAAAAGGTTTGTATAGTAACAACTCAGATGAACAGAAGTCCACCCATTTACTTGAATCACGTGGAGGAATGGATAGAAACCTAGGGAAAACTCTAACAATAGCTGTTATTTCCCTTAGCCCCCATTTGTTATCTCCTCTTTTTTTAGGATTGTATATCCATGATCTTGCTGCATCAATCAATGTGATACCTTCCATACAAAGTGGCCTAGTTTTATAGCCATCTACAAAAGATTGTGTGTGTTGTTCGTTATTATCCTCATTATTTACTGCTACAGGTTTGAAAACTTCATGCGACACATTTAGATTAACAAACCTTCTGCTACTCTCAACCAACAGAAGCTCTAACAACATATGACATGTTTCCTGAGCTCCAATGTCTCTTTCTATAACTGTCTCTGTGAGAAGCTTTCTATATGCCCATGCAGCTAAATCATCAGGATTTTCCAAGTTTGATAGTCGCATCAACATTTCTTGATAGGTTTCTGAGCTTCTCTCAGCTTTTGCGGCATACTTTGCAATGTATTTGATAATTTGCTTTGTTGACCCTCAAGTAAAGATTTAAAACAAATAAAAACTCTATAAATAGATTACAATGTTTTATCTGATGTGTAAAGTTAGATCCACTTTTTGCGGGTTCTGTAACTGACTGTCGGTTCTGATGGTCGAGCTGCTCTGTCAGTTCTGTCAGTTTTGTACTCCGTTAGTGTCCCTTAATTGAACTGTTCGTCAGGTATGCATGTTCTGCTCTGTCAGTGATGTTCTCAATACTGTATCGTCGGTAATACTTGTCGTCAGTTTGACTCTTGTCAATGTTCGTCAGGCAAGTCTATACTTAGCATTTTTACGATAGGCATTTTCATCTCGTCGGGTATGCTTGTTGTCCGCTAGTTATGCTTATACCGATGATCTTTATCATGTTTTTCCCTTTAAGTATAGTAATGGAAAAACTTAATGTCATCAATCTCCCCTTTTAACATTAGTATCAGAAACTGATATGTGCAACATACTTAGATGTGTTAGTACGTACATCTGTGTATACTTCTTCCTTAGTCATGAAATGACTCCCCCTTTGCATATGCTGGTAAGTGTAAGTTTATGTACATATCTATTCTTTCTGTACATACATTATACATATCCTCATTTAGTATTTTGTACATATGTATACATTCCTCCTTTTTCTACTAAAGTAATTTGTACATATGTATACATTCCTCCTTTTTTGATAATGAGGGCAAAGGTACTTACAACTTTTCAAAAATGTGAGAGTGTGAGGCTTTAATTTCCTCCATCATTTTCTCCCGTTTCTCATTTAAATTCTCAAGAGCCATATGCTCAAGTGATATCCTCACATGCATGTCATATATGTTGTCTACCACAGACATGTCTGGGGTTGATATCAGATTTTGCGCATCTGTGATATGCTATTGCAGAGTGGTGAGGTTTGGCAATATGTGAGCTTGTAGCTTTGTATCCTCATTTTGGAATTGTGTCTCTGCATCCCATATTTCTTGTCTCAATCTATTTACCTCTGTGATCTTTTCATGATGCAAATTTATTGTGTTTGCATCAGAGGTTAAACTTAGTGCACTTGTTTTTAGATATGAATCTAGTTGTGACAACATTTCACTATTTTCTTTTGTGAAATTTTCTAGTGTGCACAATTTCTGAACTAAGGTAACAGCTTCAACAATCATAGGTTCTAATTCACTTGCTAGTTTAGAGAGCTTTACCTTGTTCTCTGCCACTTCTTGGCTGATCTTCTCAACTAGTTTGTGTTGATACTTCATCTCTGCTTGTTCTTCCATTGCCTTCTCTGCATCAACATTTTGATTTGTGATGGCGTCGGTAAGAACTTCCATTTGTTCCATGACTGATATACTATCTTCAATTTTGATATCTGGAACAAGTTGATGTAGGATGTCCCTTGCTTTATTAAGTGCTTGGGCTTCCCTATGTGCCTTTTTCATTTTCTCTTGAATTGATTTTCACTGACACATCAGTCCAAACTTTTGAAGTACTTCAATATCTAAAGTGGATACATCCCACTTGGGTATCTCAATTACCTCATCAAGTGTGACCGCCAAGATATCTTTCTTCAATACTTTCTTCTTCTTTTTCTTCGGTTGGGAGGCAGATTCGTGTACTACCATTTGTAAACCTTGAGATTGGATGGATTTTGTAGGTGAGGGTCGAGAAGATGAGGTATCTTGTTGTTTCTATTCTCAGTCCACCAATTGGTCTTGTGAAGACGTCTCTTCATTGCCCTTGGGTGTATCAACAGATTTATCTTCCTTTTCTTTCATGCTTTCATCATGCTTGAATTCTTCACTCTTTTATTTCTCTTCATCTTTTCTCAATGTTTCATCTATTTTATTATCTTCTCCTTTGTCTTTTTCAGTAGACGCCTCTTGCTGAGTGTCGGTTGCATCCTTCATCTCTATATTTGTATCTTTTGGAGTATCTGATGCATTTTTATTTTGTTCATTACCCGTGTCCTTGGGTATATCATCATCTTTCTTAGATGATTTCTCCTGACTTGATTCAATGTCAATAGCTTGCATTAAAATTTTCATGTTGGTCGGTGTATTGACTTCTGCAGTGTCAATAGTTGTATCATGTCCATCGGTATTTCCCTGTGCAACATTGATATTTTCATCTTTTTGCACTTCTTCTGCAGGGTCTTTTCCTATAGTGTCATTGATAATGTTATCCAACTATGATTCATCATTGATATCGTCAATTATGCTACCTTTTATTGTCAAATCTACTTTGGTAACTTCTTCATTACTCAAGTCAATATGAATTGGACTTGGCGGTGTACGCCTCTTTTCGTGATTCATGGTTCCCAGGCTTTCCAAAGGCGAGGGTTAGTAGCAAAGGTTTTACAAATGATATAAATCAAGCACACAAGAACTACTAAAATGAATAACTTAAAACGTAACCAATAAAATGTACAAGCACACGGAAGGAAAACAAATGAATGCAAACCCCGAAGCGCTTGAAGCTTCTATTGTCTCTCTCTACTCCTTTCGAAACACTATTTTTGATGCTCAATATTGGTGTGGGCAGTGTCTGTGACTTGAGAAGTGTCGAGAATTTGCTAATTGAAATGAGTGTGTGATCACAAGATGGCTTGAATGCTAGAACCAAACTGACATAGTAATGGCGCACGAGAGCTTGAAATCCTGGATCCTTCAAATGGTTATGAAGGGTTTATTATATAGGAATTGAGGGTGAAATGAACGGTTGAGATCAATCCCAGAGATAGGGAGATGAATGGTTGAGATCAAAGGGAACTAGAGAAGCCATCAATAAACTCCACTTCTTCAATTTGTAAAGAGGAGACAGAGTTTGGTTGACTGAAGAGCTAATTGTGAGTTACCTTTTTGAACTGAAGAGGTGGGTGAAGTTACCCATGTGGATTGGAGAGGTGGGTGAAGTAACCCATGTGATCTGATTGGAGTTATCTCTTTGAAGATAAATGAATATTTAATTCATTTATTTAATTAAAGTTTTCAACATGTGAGATAATTGAATTCATTTTGATTTAGAATTTCTTTATTGAATTAAATTAAATTAATTTAATTGGAAGAATTTAATTAGTAAGTTTAAATATTTGAATTTAAACTATAGGAAATTGAATTGAATTAATTAATTAATGGTAATTAATTAATTAAGGTTAATTAATTAAATAAAATTAATTATTTAATTATTTTTTGGGAATTTGATTAGATGATTTGGGGAATGAATTTAGAGGAAAATAGATGATTAATTAATGATTAAAAAACCATTAATTAATAGATGGAAATTAGTGTTTTTAATGTAAATTCGCAAGCCTGTCCATTTTCAGGTGTCTACATTTTCCCCTCTTTAATGTGATGTGACTTGTCGCAGTATGTCAAAGATTATTTGATTTTGATCTTGCCCCAGCTTTCCCCATCTTGCCCCAGTGATAGTAGGTGTATTTATGCCCCCTCAACAAATTTGAGTGAAAAGTCACGACATGAGTGTTAATTTGTTGAAACTGCAATATCTGAATCTGGGTAGCTGACTGATTTGAAAAAATGTCTTATATTGCCCCTGATATACAGTGTGGAAGTTTCGAGGGACCAGGAAGAATAATTGGACCTCCTTGTGAAATTAGGGCTTCTGAAAATCCCTATAAGTAGCCAAGAGGGCCATTCATTTGTCACATTGCGATCTTGGAGCTCTTGATTTCTTGGTGAGTTTTGCTTTAGTTTTCTGTCCTTTTCCTCCTGTTTTCATGCGATGACGGGCCTTCCTGGTGTGACACATATATCCGAATGAATCTGTACCTATTAGAGACTAGCTGGCGGAGGATGTCCGGTGAGTTTTATCACTTTCTGTGTCATTAATGGCCTCATTTATTTCTTTTAAAATTTGTAGTTTTTTTATTTTCTGCTTGTTGTGCCGCAATCGTCTGCGGTTTTGCCGTAATTGCAGTTTAAATGCCACAATTGCAGACTTAGTGCCATAAATGATAAGTGTGCCACACTTGAGTAGTTTTTATGCCACAATTGATGTTTATGTACCGCATTTGATTGAAATGTTTTGCAATCACATAAGTGTACCACTTTTGTAAGTTTTATTACCGCAATCACTTTTTTAGAACTGTCTGCCTGATTTCTTTGTCTGATATCTGCATATTCTGACTTCTAATACTTTCCTGTATGACTGGTACTGATAGTTGTCTAATTTATTTTTGTGTACAGTTCACCGAGCGGATTTTGTGCTGTCGAGAGTCGAGACCGGCGGGTCTTGTTTACAGGTTCCAATTCTTGAAGGATGAGAGGTCAGTACTTAGGGACCTAGGATTGTGTTGGATTTGCTATATGCCAGAGATCATGACCAACATGGGTCTGATCTCTGCTCTTGTAGAGCATTGGCATTCTGAGACATGCACTTTCTGGTTACCCACTGGTGAGTGTACTGTCACATTGGAGTATGTGTACCGCATCCTCCAGCTTCTGATCCAGGGTGCGCTTGTTGAGTATGCCACCCGATATGGTATTGTTTCTTTAACAGAGCTTTCTGGATTGCCCCAGGATCATCTTGGATTGTCTAGTGCTTATGATATTCCATGGTCTACATTTGGTTTGGGCCTCGATAGACTATCTACCTTACTAAGCAGCCTAATTTGTGGCATCTTATGCTCCGATCGTCGGCAGCATGGATTTTCTTTCAGTTTTTGTACTGTGCTTTAAAGTATGGTCAAGGAACATACTGTTTATGCTTGGGGGCCATGCATGTTGGCTCACATGCACTTTCATATGTTCTATGTAGCTTACCTTAATGGTAAGTCGCTCAGCTGTGGTGCAACCCTGCTTCAGGTATGGGCATGGGAGCACATAGTTGTTTTCCACCCTGTTGGTATGTGTGCTTTGCCAGCTGACAGGCCCTATGTGTATATGTATGACGGAGCCATTATGCAGATCCACATGGGTCATTTGATGTACTAGCGCCAACAACTAGATATAATTCCTTACTTCATTTGGAGGCCCTATAGAGATTGCCATGTCTGGGATGGAGATGACATCCATCTTCCCTTCTGCCGTCAATGGAGATATTTGATTGGATGTGTTACTGACCATGTTCATATGATTGACTTTCATAACACCGATAGGGTGTTGTGTGAATTCGGTGAGCGGCAGGACGTTGTGGATTCTTATGCTTACTTTGCTCGTAGGTCGAGGAACTCTATCGTTTGGGGTGGTGTCGTATCACTCGATGTTTCCCGTACTGAGTTTGCAGGTTTACTTTCTGTTGCATGGACATGGCGTTCAACTACTATAGATGCAGGTTTGTCTTGTTTTCTGATTGTTGATGTAATTTCCTTACTGCTTTCTGATACTTGGTTATCTGCTTTGTTATACCCTGTCTTCCTCTGTTGTGGTACTGATACTTGAATTTGATGGTTTGCAGGCACCACACCATAGTATGATGCTCATTGGTTGTAGGCCCAACCAGTTGCACTAATAGATGTCTCTCATCCTGATGCTAGGACTATTATGAGGAGGGCCCATCGGGTACAATGAGGTAGCGGAGGTTGAGATGGAGGGAGGGATGGTGGTCGAGCTGGAGGTAGATTTGGGGGTCAAGATGGAGGTAGGGATGGGGGAGAGATGGAGGTCGAGGAAGGGGAGATGATGGGGGAGATGATCCTGGTCCTGGGGGTGTTGGTGGTGGAGTGAGGACTAGAGGTGGCTAGAGTGGTGTTCAGACTAGTACTCCGAGAGTTGGTTTGAGCACTATTTTAGAGGATGAGGAGGTTATGGAGGAGGAGGCACCCCAATTGGTGCGGAGAGTACACTGGCGGACTGGTGTTATTTTGGCTCTGAGAGAGGAGGAGAGGGTAGTGATTAAGGATGTGGATGTTGAGATTAGGGATATAGATGTGGAGGCTCTAGATGAGAAGAGTGCAGGAACCAGTTCCTCGACTGATAGTGGCAATACTGGCAACAGTACGGGGGAGAGCTTAGATAGTGATGGTAATGGATTGGGGGACAGGGCTAAGGAGGGAGACATGGATGTGGCCATGGGTGGTATGGATTTTGATCCCTCAGAGATAGAGCAGCTTATGCAGTAGGTACGGGATCTCTAGGTCAGGCTTGCTTCTGCTGATGCTCGTGCTACAACATTGGAGGCCTGGGTTATAGCGGCCGAGTCTAGAGAGCGACAGGCTCGAGCAGAGGTTCGGTCATTTATTGACAGTGTAAAGGATTCCTCTCACCAATTTGTCCTTGACCAATACTATAGATCTGGGCATGACGCCCAGAGAGAGATTGAGTACTGGAGGCGTCATTATGAGGGTGTAGTTCTTGCAAAGAAGAGGGTGCCCAGTTACACAGCTTCCCAAAGATTGAGTAGGGCCCAACGATCATAGCGCAACAGTATTGGAGCTCCTGGCTCATCCTAGAGACCAACTTCTGATATGCCACCCCCTCATCCACCTCCTAGCGAGGGTGGGGGTAGCACATGTTGATCCCATTATGTATCATGTACCATTTTTATAGTGATGTCATTTGATATACTCTGAATAGTATCCATTTTTGTATCCCGACACACTGATATTTATTGATATATATGTTGATTACCTTCCTTTGTTCAGACTTGTGACCGTTCATTGTACTCAGATAGTTTGATTTATATGAGATGCAGCTAGTGTGTTTGATATGATGTGCATTGGTTTACTTTCTATATGTATGATTCTACATGATTTGGTGGTTTAGCTGATGAGGTGTATATGCAATATGATTTTGTTATGCAGACTCGTAGATGGATGATTTACTTTTCCTATGATATTGACATGTATATGCAGGATGGTGGAAATGAAATGCATGTTTACATGAGATGCTTATGGATGCATGTGATTTATGATTTACCATGTATTCAACTACTATGTTTTTTTCATTTTCTGAAGCACTTAAATGGAATGAATGCAATCTATTATGCACAAAATATCTGAGTAATGCATGTGTTGATTAGAAAGAAGTTAGTTTGGATAGATGTTCTCTGAGATTGATCTAATAGAATGGAATGATATAAAGAATTTTTTTTCTTTTTTGATAGATATGTTTTGATAGAAAGGATGAGTGTCCCAAGTCCCTGCCCCTATTTCCAATATTTGTCATCATTGCATCTTTTTTGTATTTTTGTATTCCGAAGAGAGTCCAATGTATCCAGATCACATACCACCTAGATATCGCCATGACCTCTTGATTGCGGAAGGAGTAGAGAGATTGAATAGAAAGAGAACCTAGTGCACCCAAATATTGACCATCTGGGTTCAACTATGTTCCCTGTTTGAAAAGAAAGAGAGCCAAAACCACCTAGATATTGACCATCTAGATACCGCTTTGTTCACTGAAGAAACTGCAACAAGGATATCAAGATAGAACTCCTATGCACCCAGAGTCCATTTGGATAACACCACGAGCTCTTGATTCTGAAAGGGAAAGCCAAAGAAAACAAGATAGAACTCCTACGCCCCTAGAGTCCATCTGGATAGCATCGTGAGCTCTTGATTACAACATAAAGGGAAAGACCATAGAAACCAAGATAGAACTCCAACACACTTAGAGTCCATCTGAATAGCGCTGTGAGCTCTTGATTCTATAAACCAAACAAGCAAATAAAAGAGAAGGAATATTCAATTCTTTCCCAGGGTTAAGCTCAGATCGTAGAACTGCGCGGCTGCCAGATAAGTGATAGCGCCTACCAAATTTATCCTAAATCATCATGGCCCTGAAATCGAAGTGAACATTCAACAAAAAACAATCAAAGAAAATAAGTCATGATCTATCATAGCTACTCTCCTCACATGGTGGATCCTAGAGTAGCGTAAGAACATAACCGTGAAATATAGACTGACATCTAACCAACTTGACTGACCTAGTCAACATTTTGGGATGGTTCCTTGATGTAGTTGGACTCTCTTGATTGGCTCGACTCTTTGGATAGGCTTGATTGGCTTTATTGCTTGAGTGTGTCTGGTTTAAATAATAGATTACTCATATAAGACTGACATGTCTGGTTTGAGCATAGCCATCACTGTGTAAGATGATTGATATGATTTGATTGATTGATTTGATCATGTTGGAAGCTGATCAAGCTATGTCAGATGGGCCCAATGCTGGTTTGCAAAGCTCATGATTGTGACATTTGATAGATTGGCTTGGTCACCAATTGCTTGTTGATAGGTTTGATAGATTGATAAAGTTGTGTCAGATGAGCCCCATGCTGATTCACAAAGCTCATGATTGTGACATTTGATTGACTGGGCACAATCGCCCTTTTCTCTATTGATAATCGAGTTGGCTTTATTGCTTGGGATTTTGCAATTTTTGAATGTTTTTGATGAAGATTGATTTTCTCAGAACATTTTGATATTTTTAGGATTTTTGATGAGTTTTCCAATTTTTAAGGATTTTTTCAAGACATTTTAGAATTGCTCCCTAGTCTGGTGGACCAGTATTAACCATGGGTAAGTGCTTAGTGCTCAGAGGGGTTTGTGCTTCTAGATATAGCTTGGGTAGCCAGTCTTGCATTTGAAATGTGCTCAAGCTTTTTGGTATTTCATTGATGGTGAAGTTGGATTTGAACACTTGGCACATGTTTGCCAGGTTTTCACCAAGGTACCTACTCAATAGCGCCTGATTGCCAGGTTTTCACTGAGAGAGAGATTTTGTTTCTCTTTACTTTTTTTCTTTTTTCTTTTTTTATTTTATTTTTTTGTTGCCAAGACGCCTGTTTGCCAGGTTTTCACCAAGGTAACATTTTATATTTTCTAATTTTTTTGGTATTTTTTGGATATGTAGACAGGTGCCTTAACCATAGAGACCTCAAGGGTAAAACTTCTTGAGGTGCATGTTTTTGATGTATCCGGGGAGCTTATCTCCTTTTGGTGTCACTAGTATGAATGCCCCACTCTGGGTGGAGCTGACAATGACAAATGGTCCTAGCCAGTTAGGCTCAAACTTTCTGGGTTTGACTCGCTCTGCTTGGTTCTTTTGATTTTCCATGAGGATAAGGTCTCCTACCTCAAATGTTAGTGGCTTCACCTTCTTGTGATAGTTTCTTCTAAGGTTATTCTGATAGCCTTGTAAGTGGTTGAAGGCATGTTGTCTTCTTTCATCTAGTAACTCCAGTTCACTGAGCCTCGCTACTCTGTAGTCTTCATCTATAATCAGGTTGTTCAATGATATCCTTAGGGATGGGATTTCCACTTCGAGGGGTAATACCGCCTCTGACCCATAGACTAGGGAGAAAGGAGTGGCTCCTGTAGGTGTTCTCACAGTAGTTCTGTATGCCCATAATGCAAGACTAAGCTGTAAATGTCAGTCTCACCCTGATTCGTTCATTGTTTTCTTCAAGATTTTCAAGATTGTCTTGTTTGTAGCTTCGACTTGGCCATTCCCTTGAGGATAATAAAATGAGGAGAACCCTTGCTTGATATGGAACTATTCGCATAGCTCTTCAACATCCTTTTTCTAGAAAGGTGTACCATGATTTGTAAGGATAGTTTGACGGATCCCGTATTGATAGATAATGTGGCTAAGTATGAACATTGCTATTTTCTTTCCAGTTATGTAAGTGAGAGGAATTACTTCCACCCACTTGGTGAAGTACTATGTCATAGCTATGATGTATTTGTGTCCATTTGCTGAAGAAGGTGCAATTTTTTCTACTAGGTCAAATCCCCACATGGAAAATGGCAATGGTGAGGTGATAGGATTTAGTTCCTGGGCTGGTGCATGGATGAGGTCTCCATGAATCTAACACTGTCTATACCTTTGTACATGTTGTGTGCAATTGTCTCTATTGTGGGCCAATAGTATCCTGTGTGGATGATCTTCTTAGCTAAGTTGTTGCCACATTCATGGGTTCCAAAAATTCCTTCATGTACCTCGTACAAATCTTTCTGGGATTCCGTGGAAGTGAGACATCGTAGTAGCATTCTGTCTAGACTTCATCTATATAAAGTAGTTGAGAGGATGGTATACCTAGAGGCTTGGCGAATGAGGGACTTTCTCTGGTTCCTAGATAAGTTGGGAGGTAAGACATTGTTTTGGAGGTAGTTATAGACATCTTGGTACCATGGGTTTTTAGGAGCAACAAGGACGCATGTTGATTCTGTGATGGCACCAAGAGTTGCTCTACTAGAAATTGGAATCTTGTTTTGTTGCCTAGCATATCAATCAATGATTCTATGGTATCCATCGCATCTGTAGCTTTGTTCTGTGCTCGTGGGACTTGATCAAAGAAGATGTAATGGAACTTCGTGCGTAGTGTTTCCATCTGTGCTTTGTATGGTATGAGCTTATCATCTTTGGTCATATAATCATTGTTGACTTGACTGATGATCAACTGTGAGTCTCCAAAGACCTTAAGGTTCTCGATTCTCCATTGAATTGCTATCTTTAGACCAATGACCAGTGCTTCATATTCTACTATGTTGTTTATGCATGGGAAGTTGAGTCTGAAAGACTTTGGAATTGTATCATGATCTGGAGTGATAAGCACTATCCCTGCCCCCACACCATGGTTCGTGCATGACCCATCAAAATAGAGTTGCCATACCTCGATCGCTGGTTGTAGTGTCATAATAGATTCACTAGGGAAGTCAGAAACAATAGGCTGATGGTCCTGAATGGGTGCATCTGCTAGTTGATCCATGATCACTTTCCCTTTGATGGCCTTTCTATCTATGTACTCAATGTCAAACTCACTTAAGATCATTACCCACTTTGCAAGTCATTCGGTGAGTGTTGTTTTTATTAGGAGGTACTTTAAAGGATCAATATGTGTGATCAACTTGGTTTGGTGGCTCAACATATAATGTCTCAGCTTCTGGGAAGCAAAGACAACTGCAAGACATGACTTTTCAATCGGCGTATAGTTGAGATCATATCCTACCAATGTTATGCTTAGATAGTAGATGGCCCTTTCTTTACCTGCATCATCATGTTGTGCCAGGAGTACACCTAATGCTGATTCTGTTGCTGAGATATACAAAAGCAATGGTCTACCTCTGACTGGTGGCACCAATATAGGAGACTTGAGGAGGTATCCCTTGAATATTTGGAATGCTTGTTCGCATTACTCAGTCCATATGAATTTGACGTCTTTGTGCAGTAGATGCTAGAATGGGTGACACTTGTCTGCTAGTTGAGCTATGAAGCACCTAATTGATTGGAGACTTCCTTGTAACCCTCTTAGTTTCCTCAGGTTTGATGGTGGAGGCATGTCCAATATTGCTTTGACTTTCTCTGGGTCTACTTCGATACCTCTATGTGACACTATGAACCCCAGTAGATTTCCTGTTGTGACGCCGAATGCACATTTATTTGGGTTTAGACGGACCTTGAATTCCTGCATTATATCAAAGATTTGCCCCAATACTTGTAGATGATCCTTGTGAAGCATTGACCTGGCTAGTATGTCGTCCACATAGTCTTCCATTGTTTTGTGGATGAGATCATGAAATATAGTTGTCATAGCCCTTTGATATGTCATGCCAGCATTTTTGAGACCAAATGGCATGAAGTTCCAACAGTAAGTGCCCCAAGGACATGTGAAAGCTATTTTGAGTTGGTCCTCTGGTGCGATCCTTATCTGATTGTACCCAAAAAAGGCATCCATGAGTGATAGAATTTGATGTCTAGCAGTTAGATCCACTATCATGTCAATGTTAGGTAAAGGAAAATCATCCTTGGGACAAGCTATGTTGAGATCTTTGAAGTCTTTGCAAATCCATATCTGACCACTGTGCTTTGTAACTGGTACCAAGTTAGATATCCAGTCTACGTATGGTATAGGTCTTATGAACTTGGCATCTAGGAGCTTTTTCAACTCTGTCTTGACTAGCAATGCAACATGGGGATGTATCTTTCTCAGGTTCTACTTGATAGGTTTAGTGTTGGGTAGCAACAGGAGATGGTGTAGTACTAGCTTTGGATCTAACCCTGGCATATCCAAGTAGGACCATGCAAAATTCATCATCCTGGCTTTAAAGAAGCTGATAAACTATTCTCTCTCCTCAAGGGTGAGTGATTTTGCCAAGTATATGTTCTTTGGGTTCTTATCATCTCCCAAATTGAATTCCTTTGTTTCTTCTGCTAGTAATGTCAATTTCTCCTCTATCAAGGGGAGGAGTTCCTTCTTTCCATCTTCTAGTGCCTTAGTGAGGTTTTCGCTAGAAGATATGTCTGGTTTTAGCTTTTTATCATTCTTTTGTTCTTTTTTCTTTTGTGGACTGGAAAGAGGCCCTGCCTCCCCAAAATATTTCACTTTGTTGAGGTCAATAGAGAAGCCTTCCTTGTGGTCTCCCGATGGAATGCCTTCCCTAAGTCCCATGAAATCAAAAATAGCCTCATCATTCTCGAAGACATCTCAATCAGGGGGTCCTTGTTGATCTCACTCTATTAGCTCCGGGTGTACAAGAAAAATACTTTCATGGTTGTCTGACTCTGGTTGACTGAAAGGGACTATAGATATGGTTCCTACAAAACTAGACTGTGATGTGGATGCACCACTTGAGGTTTGATAAATAACATGCTTATCTATGCAGTGTTTTTCGGCAATGGACAGCTGGTCAAATAAGTCTTCTAAGTTTATGATAGTGTCTGACCGAGGGGAATAATCTGGGATTGATGGTTCAGAGTCATGAAGGTATATCCACTCATACTCGTGGGAGTCAGTCTCAATAGAACGCTCGTCAGATGTCTCACTTCCTTCGTTATCATCGATTTCTTTGTGGAGGTCTATTCAGGTTTGTGTGGTTCCCTCTTCGGCGGGCAACAATTGTGGTAATATGTTGCTTATCAAGACATGTTATGTGTTGTGCCCCTGGTGCATCTCTTCTATTTGTTCCTGATCAACTTGGATGTCTTGGATCATAGGACCGGTTCTTTGTTGTCCATAGCCCAACCCTCTCTTGTTTCTTTGGGTTGGCAGGAGAGACAATTCCATTATGCCTTGTTGTATTTCCCCCAGGCTGATTGTACCATTGTACCCGAATCTTTGTAACATTGTATAACCATTACCATAGTTTGACAAGGGTAGGGTTTGTCAGATTTTCTTTTGTGGGTCTTGGTATAACCATGTACTGATATCTTGTTCAAATTGCTTTTCTTCCACTATGTCTCCCCATCTGACAAAGGTTGTGGGTGGACATCTAGATATAACAAGCTGCGGAGTTTCTATTGTAATAATAGGTTGTGGCATGCCATAAGTTTTTAGGCTCTATGGCATGTGCATGATGGTGAAAGCCTCTTCATATCTATACTCACCACAACCTTTGTCGGTGATGGATATTTTGCCTGCTTTCCGTGTGACATCCTTAAGATTTGAATCTGAAGAGGAGGGGATACTTGCATCTTGGTTAATGGATATCTTTCCTATTGTCCATGTGACATCCTTGGGATTTGAATCTGAAGAGGATGAGATGCTTGCATCTTGGTTTGAGGGTACCTGGTTATCAGTGCTGATTTGGACATCATTACAGTATTGGGGTCTCGCTATATGATGATTTCCTCTCCCTAGTGTGGGAACTTGATGCATTGATGGTATGTCAAAGGTACGGCTTGCATTTCATGTATCCAGGGTCTCCTTAGTAGCATGTTGTATCCCAACTCAAGGTCTAGGATTTGGAAGGGAGTGTTTTTTATCACTGGACCGATACAGATAGGTAGAATGATAATACATTTAGAGGACCTTTCCTCTTCATCATAAGCTCTGATATTTATCCTCCTTGTGGCATCAATGCTTGATTCTGAATAGCCCCGTTTCTTGATTAACTTTAGATTATAGATGTTTAACCCATCTCCACCATGAATAAGGACCCTACGGATAACACTTTTGTGGACATGGACAAGTAAGTGCAAAGGATCATTATGCAGGGGTTTATGCAGCGGCACATCACGGCCTGTGAATGTGGCATGTTTGTTAGTATCTATATGCTTAACCAATCATTTGGAAGCTCTCAGGTGTTATGTCCCTTGGGACAACTACATTCTAAAGGGCTTGGTCAAGTGCTAGTCTATGTTGTGGAGATATATGCAATAGGTCAAACATGGAGATCTGGGTAGGTGTGCGCTTTAGTTGGTCCAATATGCTTGGCTATGGATCTAAGTTTGCTTTAGGATTGGCAGATATGGTAGATGAGGATGGTAATCCTTGCAAGATGACTCTAGTGCGATGCGTTGTTACATCACATTTGTTACCTTGGTCTTTGATAGTAATAGTAGCCACATGGCTATATGAAGGATTAAGGCAATTGATAACATTATCACTGTTGGCATATGTATAGTTAACTTTTTTTTTCCTGTCCACCAGACTCAGAGGTTTTTCCCTTGTTGTGATAATGAAAGGTATCATTGAAGATAGTGTGATTAGTTGTGCCTTTGGTTTGGGTATTTGTCACATCGATGGCCCCTGTGTCAATCAGGTCTGGGATAACGTGTTTCAATTGATAACAGTTAGATGTTTATGCCCTTTCACCTGATGAAACTTGCAAAAGTCCTTGTCATTATACCACCTTGGTTTTTTTGCATCCTATTCAAAGTCCCTAATTTCTAGGAGAGTGATAGTGTTTGATTGTATCAACTTGCGTAAAGTTGATTCTATCGAGTCTCCTAATGGTGTGAAATCTCGTTGCTAGAATTGAAACCGTGGTCTACGTTGATTATGTTGTTGGCTGTTTGACACAGTGGTCATTTGTATAGCAGGAGGTTGGTTTTGGGTGTATGCTTGTTGAGTGGGCCCTGTGGGTTTTTGGTTGGCCACAGGTGTGCCTTGCAGTGACACCTTGGGTTGTGCATAGTTGACTGTCTTCACATCAATGACACCATCACTAGTGACATTTTTGTTTTTGTTCCACCACTTAGCTTTGTTCGTTGCATTTTTTTTGTATTCATTTGTGTTGGATCTGCAAGGATTCCTCGTTTGGCTAAGTTCTTCTCACAACAAACTCCTCGTTCGATGAGCTGTGTGAAGTTCGCAGCTAACTGTAACTCTGTTGTGAATGACATGTCTGGAATTAGATTGTCAACAAACATGACTATTAGGTCTTGTTCAGGCACATTATATGTTATGCGGTTTGCCGTACTCCTCCATCTCTGTAGGAACTTCACAAAAGACTGTCCATCCTTCTGTTTGATATCGTAAAGGACCTTGATGCTGACCTTGCACTCGATGTTATGATGGAAGTGAGCTATGAACTTTTTAGCCAGTTCACCCCAAGACTAAATGCCATGAGGTAAATGTGAGAACCATTCCATTGTTGGTCCGTCCAAGCTTTGTGGGAACAGTCCCATTAAATATGTCTCATCATGGGAGACTTTAACACAACTAGCAAAAAACTCTCAGATGTGCTCAATAGGATTGGTATTGCCCCTATATTTGTCAAATTTTAGTACTTAGAAGTGATTTGGGAATGGAGACATGTGGAGAGAATGGTCAAAGGGGTATGGGTATAAATCCTCTGTGGTGTAGGATTAAGTTTGCCCCTGATTTTGCATATCCGTCATTTGGGTTTGAAGGGTTTGCATTTTATGCATTAACATGTCCGTTTGATATTGAGGTTGGTGTGTGAGGACGTTCCTCTATGCAGTAGTGGGTATGAGGCTACGCCTCTGTGTCCCTTGAGTAGGAACATAGGATTTCATCCTGGGGACTTGATATTGATTTCCCACTAAGTGATTTGGAAAGGGGGGCACATGAGTATCCCATGGTGGGTTTTGATGCATTTTTTTTTGTGATTGGAACTGGGGTTGATACTACTGGGGTTGATATTGTTGCTACTGAGGTTGAGATTGAATCTAGGGTTGCTTTTGCTGAGGTTGGAATTGAGGCAACTGAAGCTGGGGTTGCTGTTGTTGGAAATACAATAATGGGAAAGCAAGATACTAAGAGGGGGGGGGTGAATCAGATCTTCAAATTTAAACACTTAAAACAAACTGATCCACCTTCATACATATATGAGTCTAATGTAATCTCAGATAGCATCCACACAATGAAATAAATAACACATAACACAATAACTTGGTAACCCAGAAACCCAAATAGGTAAAACTGGGGTGGGGATGACACCCACAAAATTCTCCACTAATGTTGTAATAAAGTGTACCTGTTAAGGTTACAAATGTTGATTACAAAATGTAATCTACCATGTTAAAGGTCTGCCTAGTTAAGAGCTTAAGATAATTACAATCTACCATGTTAAAGGATTTCAACTTACAATAAAGTAAGAACTCTGTTAGGAGATAAAGAAAGGTCCGCTAGAACCACTCTATTAAGAGATTTTCACCTGATACAATTATTAGAATGTCTCAAGTATTGATCCTTCGTTATGCAGTCTAATGCTGATGATGAATCTTCTCTTTCCAGTACCTTCTATGATCTCATAATCTGATATAACTTTACTCTATTGTTCACTATTTTCTCACTCTGCTTGATCTCTGCTTCATGAAAAAATAACCCTCTGTGCATTTCACTTCAAAATGCAGTCACTAGACAATTGCTCTGCTCTCTCTTCACACACAAAAATAGGGTTTAGAGGCAATCTAATATACATGTTCAAATCTAATAGCGAGATCTAGATCAACGATCAAGATCTGTTACCCATACCTTGATGGTATTACAATTAATATTTTACAATGAGTTATGCATAGGATAAAACAATTAAATGCATAACTAACTTCGTATAAGAATATTAAATGCATACATAAGTCCGCCCAAAAACCTTATACAAGTCGGCCAGATCACTTATCCTTGAAGTTTGTATCATTCCAAACATGTATACAAAAACTGTCCTGCTCGGCACTTGACTGTCTGTCACTCGACACTTAATATCTCTGTATCCTTCTCGGCTTGGCAAAGTAACTCGGTTCGGCAATGTAACTAGGCAAACTGAAAACTTCTCGGCAATGTTTCTTGGCCTTGCATAGTTTTAGCTCGGCCATAGTGATAACCAACTAAAACTACCTAAGTGAATGACTAAGTGTTGGTCACTAATCATCAACAGAACTTAGAGATTAACAATCTCCCCCTTTGATATTAGTGGCAAAAACACTTATCATTACTTCCATTCATTTTATCAAAATATTTCCTAAGTATACAAAGTACTCCCCCTAGGAATATACTCGGAATAATTCATACAAAAAGTTTACATGCCTCCAAAAAATTTATATACAAGTGTACCTATACTGTACTAATGTATGATACTGTACCCTTTCATACTTCCTTACCATCTTCCCCCTTGTTTTTGTCACTGATTGCTGGTGGGGTTAAGTTGTACTTATCCAAAAATTGTTTATGAAGCTGCAGAGTGGATTCAAATGTGGTATCCCATCTTTCCTTTGCAACCTTCATAACTTCCAATTTGATTTCTAGCTCAGTAGCTAGACTCACTAAAATTTCTGTAGTCGATACATTTGCACTGCTCTGTGATAACTCCTTTGCTTTTGAAAGTTCCTTCTATATTACCTCCAAGTGAGGCAACAGGCTTGTCTGGATAGTTATCAATTTGGCCCTTATTCGACCATCTTCAGCCATAAGCTCGGTTATTCTCTATTGTGCATTTATCAACTTATTAAAATGTAAAGAACTAGAGGTAGTATCTTTACCTAAAGTAGTACCAGTTGATCTCAAACCTAACTGTATCTTCTCAACAAGCTGTAGATTATCCTTTGTGAAAAATTCAACATCACATAATTTTCTATACAAAGAATAAACATTGGCTGTAACTTTCTCTAAAGTTTCTACAAGAATAGAAAGTTCAACCTGTTTT
>MU225242.1:1196340-1207368 GCA_018584345.1 Thuja plicata
TGTTATAGTCCCAAACATATGAGTTACCTACTCTTGTTGGTTTGTAGCCATTATCAGGTTCTTTTGGTGTCCATGCTTTCTTATTCTTTTTCCAGCATTCCTGATATGTATGTCCATTCATTTTGCAAGTAGGGCAGTACTTGTCCATGTAGGTTTCCTTCTTTGGCTTTGTCACCTTAGATCTGCATTCATATGCCTTGTGTCCTTGCTTGTGACATTTATAATAATTACCAATGAAAGTAGATTGTGATTGAGGAATACGTTTCATTTTGTTTCTGCAAATGTTTGAGGTGTGGTATGGTTTTCCACAGTGATTGCATGATAGCTTCTTGGTCCTTGGAGTTGCATAAACATTCCTTTGATACGATTGATTAGATGATTCTCCATTGTCGGCGTACCCTATTCCTGTGTAGTTGTTGACTCTTCTTTGACTGTCAAGGAAATCATCCATTCTTTTATTGCTATCTTCAACTTTCTTGATCAATTCATTGTGTTGATTCTGAATCTTGACTTCATGCTTTAGTTTCTCATTCTCTTCCCTTAGCTCACCGATGATCTATATTCTTTCAATGAGTTCAGTATTTAATCTGTTTGCCTCTTGACTCATAAGAATAATCTTATTTGTAATCTCATGGTGATGATCAGTAAGTCTTTGAATCTCTGATTCTTTTTCTTGTAGCTTCTCAGTGATTTTCCTCCTATCATCAATAGCCAATGTTTTCTCTGATTCTGCTTTTCTTGAATCATTCATGACATCAATCATTTTTACCATCTGAGTCTCTTGACCGATTTGCAGCATCTTGATTTGCTTTGTCAAATGTAGATTGACTTCTTGTAGAATTGTGACCTCTTCTACTGATGTGTTTGAAGCTTTGCTTGTTGATGATTCAACATAGTTGAAGTAATCTAGGATCTCCTCTTCTTGATAATATTTTTCATTAAGCTTAGTTGCCATGATCTTTCTTTCATCAAGCAACTTTCTCATGCTTACTCTCACCTATTTATACTGCTCATAGTAAATCTGAATTTGTAATTGCTCATTCTCAATAGTCTTGTCCAGTCTGTACTTTTCCATTGTGTTGATCTTTTCTCTTAAGTCTTTAAGATTTTTAAGAAAGAGACTTAGCTCTGATACCAATTGTTGGAATTATTTGAATGAGTACTGAGAGGGGAGGGGTGAATCAGTACCTCTATAACTTTTTATGTGGTTGGCCCATTAACCTTTGAGTCATCAGATTTGTATATTCCTATCTATCTGTTTATCTTTCTATATGTATGTGAAATCAGAATATAAGTTCTTTACATATGTAAACATTCAAGAAATATTCATGAAAACAAATAACACATAACATATGATATGATATCTTAGAAAACTCCTGTTAGGAAGTAAAAACTGCGATAGGGATGTCTACCCACAAAACTTCACTATCTGCAGATAAGAAGGGAGTCGGTAAAGGCTTACAATTGATCACTTCTGATGATCTACCCTGTTAAGAGTATTATAGTGGAGACCTGTTAGGATCTACTTCATTTGAAGCTTTAGCAACACCGTTAGGTGTGCACTCTGTTAAGAGATTTATCATAGAACTTTTAAGTCCACCTTCTACAAAAGGATTTTAGTTGTGATGCACTTGTTAGAATGCAACTACAATATAAATGTTGATCTGATAGTGAATGCAATCTCTAATTGTTGATAACAAATCTTGTAAAGATTACAATGTAAATGTAATCACCTTGAGTGATTGAGTGATACCTTGTCTCTACTCGTCGGTAGCCTTTCTGTGTTCTTGATAACTGATTTGATTTGTTTCTGTACTTTGCATGAATTCTCTTCTGCTGCTTAGATGCTCTCCATGGCTACTATCATTTGTCAAATGATTACAAGTCACATTTCATTACAAATGATTGAACATTTATTTATACTAGTTTCTAGCTCTATTCTTGATTCACGCTTTACAAATTAACTCTAGATCCAAGGTTTACAACTTGACCTTGATCTTTAGTTAGATATGTTTTAGATTCGTTAGGATGCTTTAAAAAATTCACAATTTACTTGCTTGACCCTCAAGTAAAGATTTAAAACAAATAAAAACTCTATAAATAGAATTACAATATTTTATCTGAGGTGTAAAGTCAGATCCATTTTTTGCGGGTTCTGTAACTGACTGTCGGTTCTGATGGTCGGGCTTCTTTGTCAGTTCTGTCAGTTTTGTACTCTATCGGTGTCCCTTAATTGAATTGTTCGTCAAGTATGCATGTTCTGCTCCGTCGGCGATGTTCTCAATACTATATCATCGGTAATGTTTGTCGTCAGTTTGACTCTTGTCAATGTTCGTCGGGCAAGTCTATACTTAGCATTTTTACGATAGGCATTTTCATCTCGTCAGGTATGCTTGTTGTCCACCGGTTATGCTTATACCGATGACCTTTATTATGTTTTTCCCTTTAAGTATACTAATGGCAAAATTTAATGTCATCATATTTTATATAATGAAATTGTCATCTAAAAATTTATGCAACAAGATCACAAAGTACCTTTCACATAAGCTCCCACTCAAAATTGAATTAATTAAAAAAAATCAACAACTCACAATTGAAACCAAGGGTGATAAGGCTTTGATACCACTTCAAAAGAAGGTAAGGTTGCAAAAAGACTTCCTACACTAATCTTGAGAGAAGGGCAATGCAAATACTTTTCAAATCTTTACAACAGATATAGAAACCTAATAGAAATAAACATAAATAACATACACACAACAACATAATGATTTGCATGGGGGAAACTATTTTGAGAGAAAAAAAAATGTACTCTCCAAAAAACCTCCACTATATTATTCAAAAATCAACAACAACTTATAATCTACTTGCAAAGCAAGCTTGTCACGAGAGTATCACTAATGGAGATCTATAGGCAAGTCACTAGCTATCACACTCACGCAATACATCATACACAACCATAATACAATGCCCTTATAAAAGGGTTTCCTTCTAGTTCAAGAAAAACAACCATAATATCTACTATTAGATCTATGACCAAACGATAAATGGTCATTACAATGATAAAGTATACATAATATGTAGATTTCAAAGGTGCTACCCCTAAATCACTATAGGGGCGCTCAACCCCAAACTCTCCACAAGAGGTCATTCCATCAAACCCTACAAGGGGGGTACCCCCTACAACCCCCTACACTCATTTATCACCAGTAACCTTTTACGATCGCAAGGTTGAGTCACCCATTTCCTAACAAGTTAAAGAAATTTTCTCTTGATTAGGAAAAAGTAAATGTGCATTTATAAAGAATAAATAAAAATTAAATGAAGACTAATTTCTACCTTATTGTTATTAATTATTTTTACTAAATAAAATATAATTAAATAAGGTTAATTATTTTTTAATTATTCTTTATAATAGTTTATTATTTTCATACATTTTTCTTCATAAAGGATATTGAGAACAATTAGAACCAAATCACAAAGTGTTTAAATTTGATCAAAAGAAAGAGCCTTCGTGAATATATGGGCATGTCTCTATAAAGCAGTATACAAGGTCAACTAATGCTTGCCACACCAAATCTTTGATGTAGTGTTCCTAAATTTCAATATGCTTAGTTTTACTCTGAAACAGTGTAATCTAACTCAATTGTATAATACTATTATATCATAGTACAACATTATGAGAGCATTCTATAATGTTACATGCCCTATAAGACTCTCTTGAACCAAACTACAAGACATAATGCGAAGTTGGTATATTTGTACTTGACTATCATGATAGGTTATTTCTTGGACTAACAAGAAATTACTACAAAACAAAATCTAATATACAATAATTATTATTTGTAGGTATGATTGAATTCTAAATGTATACTTTTGGTCCTTGTTTAAGATCATACAAGGTCTTCTTTAATTTGTAAAGAATGTATATTTCTAAATGTGTTTCAAGGCCTTGAAAATGTGTGACATTAACCTCTTTATTAATATAACCATTAAAAAAACACTTTTAGCCTTCATTTGATAAATAGTATAGAAAGGGCTACGTAAAATAATAACAATAATCCAATATTATCAATCCATGCTATGAGAGCACAAATTTCAATGTAGCCAATACCTTCTTGTTGAGTGTAGCATTTAGTTATTCGTCTAGTCTTATGCTTATTAATGATCCCATCATATTTGCATTTAGTTTTATACACCCACTTCATTTCAAAAATGTCAAAATACCAATGGGTAATTTGATCCAATATCATGAGTCAATTCATTCATTAGATGATACCTCACTCTTCATTGATTCAACATAAATCTATGCATCTTTGGTTTGTATAAGTGTAATGTCTCTCCCATTTGCAATTTGGAGATGTAAATATTTTGTTATGTTGCAACCTTGTCTTTTAGAGATGTCAAGTTGTGCATGTGTGATTTGCTCTCAAGTGCCTATTCTATATTTTGCTTCAATATGCATTTCATAATCTTTATGACTTATGATGTGCTTGGACTATTAGTCATTAGGTGATTGCATTGTAATGTGTTCTTGTATTTTATTGTGCTTAATTCCTTGTGAGGGCCTAATGTGTTTTACATTACAATACTTTATACAAGATGAATAAAATGATGATAGACTTCATTTAAATCGTGCTTTAAATTAATGACGTTCAAGATCTTGAATATTGATTAAATATAACTTAAATGTGATCTTCACATTAAAATCCATTTAAGGATGGAATAGTGATGTAATATTATTTGCAATGGTTGAATGTTAACATTGATGTTAGTGTCAATGATAATGTATTTTAAATTAGTTATTTTAATACAATAATTAATATATGTGATATTTGAGTCATTCAAGAATGTATATATGGTACCCTTGTCCAAGTACATGAGATAACACATTAGCCAAATTATTTTTAAACCTTATCCATTGTACTTAATTGAGTGGATTTATTAGCCAAATTATTTTTAAACCTTATCCATTGTACTTAATTGAGTGGATTTCCATGTGCATACCAGCATATACTCTAGCTATATTTGTTTATTTGCATTTGTCATCAATTTTAATAATAAACATGAACTTAATGATTTTTATTGCAATTTATTAATTTAGAAATAAAAAATATTTATTATTTTTACCTATTATTTTTGAAAGGAAAAAGGCAAATAGATTTTTATATTAGAAAAATAGTTTATTTATGAACAGCTGCTGAGGCTTTGATGCCCTTGGATGTGTGCTATTCTTGAGTCCCATAGGCTACTTCGGCCTCATGGACGTTACCAAAATCTTTTATTCATTCAAGCCACCACCATTTGGGGGGGCTAAAACAGCACCCCGATATGCAGTTGCATAGCCCACACGTCTCATAGCTGTTGCAGCCCTTGCCACGTCTGTAAATATGGCTAATGCATTCTTGTCATTCAGCCAAACAAGTTCACACTCCCCACCAAATCTCAGAATCAGTGAGCTTACACTGACATCTGTTTCTGTTGGTAAATCAAATAAGGCAACTACAAGCCTTGGATCCATGTCTACTAAAGAATTGAACATGGGAGGTTGCACCTGCCCTGTGGTTTGCAATTGACCTTTAACTAACAGGTTGCGTGCTGGGGCTCTAGAATTTTGTGTGGCCTGTACAATCAAAAAGCGTCTTGGTTCCCGTCCAGCACAAAATACAGAAAGGTTCCACTTTCCTGCAAGTAGCTTCAATATGTCCATTTTCTCCTTTGGCACAGCATTGAAAATGTGGATACGAACAATGTTTGTGTTTATTTTTGTTCTTCCCAGAACTAAATATTTAAACCTATCCTCAATAGCTGATACCCATTCAGGCTCTCTCCTAATCACGTCAGCAAGCACTTCTCGCAGTGCTCCATTCACCGCTGGCAGATTAACTGTTGTTGCAATGTCAGCATTTGCTAGAGTCTTCTTCTTTTCCAACTTTGCACATTCATCATCACATGCAAGCTTTCTCTGGCCCATAGGAACTCTGGTCAAATGTGACTCTGTTGGCTGAAGGGGAGCAGGCAATTTGTGATAAATAGAAGCTTCAAAGACTGGATTAGCTCTGATATTGTTACCTCCAGCATCACATGGAACTTTTGCAGTCAATCGACCACATGAGCAAGTAATAGTCACTGGAAATGTGCATCTGGTATCAGGGCAAGGGGTAGATGGGTGACACAGAGAACTACATGTGTGTTTGCATTCGCTACGAGGAGCTCCACAGGTTTGCCCACATGAGATTCTGGCTTTAGGTGATGAACTTTCAATGGAAACTGTGTCACAGGGTGGAATATGGCATGCCCTAGTACAACCATGGATTCCACATTGCCTTGTTTTCCCACAAAGGTTATTGCATCTTACTTCTTGTGAACTACATGAGACATTTCTAAGGATTACATGACTTCCTACACATTCTTTTGCAACAGTCATTGTGCAAGGAGGGCACTCTCCAAGATGGCAATTATGAGTTGCAGGATGTCCACATGGCTGAGGAATGGAGCAAGGATACCTGCATGAAGGAATAGGTGTCCCACATGGTAGTGGAGGAGGAATTGAGGTCTTCCCACATGCACAGGACAGATCAGTAAAACTAGTTTCAAGACATGGAGGGCAATGGCCACTATGGCAAAGTTCCTTGCAGTAATGTTGACCACATCTCATCTTTTTCCCACAAGGCATAAGACATAAATGTGGATCCCAGTCACCTGATTGAATATCAGACCGACCTCGGTGTGACAGAGGGCAGCATTTTTCATTGCATCTGTGTCTTCTACAGTTTTTCTTCTGTCCACAAACCTTTTCACACAGCAATTCTTTGTTGTCCTCTGTGACTGATGTTGTTTTCCAGCAACTGACTTTTCCAGATGTAGATCCACATCGACATGTCTGATCTACAGAAACCAGACAAGGAGGGCAGATGCCCTGGTGACAAGAACTAATGCACGTGTGTTTCCCACAAGGAAGAAGCTTTTCACATACTTCTGAGCATGTTGGCACAGGATCCAGGCAACTGTTCCTTTCATTTAGCATTTGTGTTTTACCACAAGGACATGTTATTAACTTCTCAGGTAATAAATCACATTCTTTGCATTCTCCTGGATGACATCCCAAGCTGCAATTATGATTTTGACAGGAAAGGATCTTCATACAAAGATTCTCACATGCATATACACCTCTTTTCCACTCTACTTCACCATGGAACTCCAGATCCCCACAAAGCAACACCTTCTCTTTTTTCCCACAAAAGCACGAGGCATTTATTAAAATAGTGCATGAATCACAAGGACCCTCATGGCATATTTTATCACAACGATGTCGACCACAGGTAAGAAGCTTCTCACACAATTGTCCACATGATTCAGCTGATTTCTGATCAGAACATCTGCTTGTGATTGTTTTTTTACCACATGGGCATGGCTGAGGTGCAGCCATTGCTGTGCAAGGAGGACAAGGACCTGGGTGACATTGGAGTGTGCAACTATGAGGGCAATGAGACTTTTCCTTCCCTTTATCAAGTGACTTTCCACATGGCTCTCCACATGAGTGTGGAGTTAGATAGAAATCCTGGGATGGATTTTGCATTTTTCCGCAGAAACAATAATACTGAAGATCCTCTGGTCTTGAATACTGCACTGATTGACAACCTGGGCATCTCCAATTTGATCTTTGGCTTTGCCCAGCAGACAAATCTGTGGAAGTTGGAGCTCGTGCCCACTTCCTTATGCAATGCAAGTGAAAGAGTGCGTAGCATCTATTACAAGACCATATTGCCGCTGATCTTCCCACCATCTCATAACAAATCATGCATTCCACCTTACGTTTGTGAAGCTTCTGTTCAATCTCCTGCACAAGATTTGGCACATTTGGTTTATCCAAATGAATAACCTCCCCATTTTCCTGCCTCAATACTGGCCGATCATTAGCCACTGATAATGGAACATGACTCCTCCAATCCTGGCTGCTCTTTCTGTTCATATGTCTTTTCTGTTGCATGGATTGTGAATGACTTTTCTCAACATTGAAAGAAGCAACAAAATCTTCGTTTGTAGAATTTGGTCCGTGGCTGGATACCTCACTATAGCTGTTATTATGATCATTATGATCACCGGAAGCCTCTATCCTTCTATAGAGGTTGTTTCTATCAAAATGTCTCCTGCCTTGCCCCTTTGCTGATCGACGCTGCTGATTTTCCATATGCGATTGCACCCCACTCCTTACAGAACTGCTGTCAGCCACCAACTGACATTCATGGGTCTGCGAGCTTACAGAATCCACACCCAAATTTTGTTTACTAGCAGACAAATGACACGACTTCCTAGTCCTCTCAACTCCATGGGAACTCGAATCCACTAGATGCTGCCGCCCACTACCCTGAAATTGATTCCTGATATCTGAACTTCTACTCGAAGCATTCCAGTTAAAATTTCTGTTTCCATGCAAGTTGCGATTGGAACTCCGATTGACATTTGCATTGCTTTTGGAAATGGAATTAAAGCTTAGACTAAAATTGGGGTTTGGGTTCTGATAGGGACTGGTATCACCAATGCAATTGATGTTAGAATTAAAACCTTTTGGATTAGAAATAGATTTTTCTCTGCATCGACTTCGGGGGTTGGTGACATAATCGAGATTGGGGTTAGGGTTAGGGTTTTGATTATGGTTTCCTCTACCTCTAGAAAACCCTACCCTGCGCCCAGTATTTCCTTGTGAGTTTTGCCTACCACAGTTATTAGTTATTTCTACATCCTCTGTGCTAACAGCCATTTCCGTATCGATTAAACCAACACCCTGTAGTATTGAAATGTGTTTGTTTGATTTACACACAATTCTGTTACGAGAAAACAAAAATCAATATACAGCGGTTCGGATTAGAAAAATGAAAAAAAATAGAGTGGATATGATGTACCTCTTCGGAATTTGAACAAAAATGATGCGATTTGGTCGTCCAGTGCAGTGAATCCGCTCCGGGCAATAGCGTAATTCCTAATCAACGCAATTCAAATGGATTTCTCAGCGGGAAAATGGGGCAGAGACTTGAGACATAGAAGATTATTTATTTACAGTGTTAATTTTGTATGGCTTTCTTTTTTATCTCCTTTCGAATTATGGAACTAGCACTTGTACTTATATGATGTCCAACGGGTACGTTATAAGATATTGAAGGTGAAATTTAAACGAATTTATAACTAATTATATAAAAGTGTTAATATATTGTTCGAGTATGATTCTTTATATTAAACGAGTCTTTAGAGATATGAGATATGAGATTTTATATATACATGTATATTTATAATAGTATATTAATTTTAATTAAAAAAAGGTTTGTGAGTGAGAAAAAGGCAGTTTTTTTTTACAAATCCAATTATAACACTTTTTTGACCATTTCTCTGGTAGCCACAAGGGCAATTGAATCTTGCTAGGTCAAGGAAAGAAAGGAGAGGAGAATAACATGAATTATTGGCAGTCGAGGCGGCATGGAAAGAGTAACTGGAATCCAAACTTTGGCTACCACATGGGGAATAGGTATTAAAATCATTTTGATGGGAGGCGCCAGGGAAGAAATGGGGATTATAATAGGGCAAAAAATTGAAAAGGAGGCACCGAAGCCTTTGTTCTCCCCACTAAGATGATGAAACCAGTCTGGGATCAAATGGGTAGTTGTGCATTTTGAATTAAATAATGTGGATTAAATAGATTAGCAAAAAGTGTTGAAGACAATTAATCTATTGTGTATTGTCATTGATAATACACATGTATATACACTTATGTAGTGATGTTACACAAATGTCTACATTCAGACCGAGCACAGTTGATGAATACAATGAGTTATTTTAGTGTTGACCGAGTTCAGTCGGGCATTGAAGAAGTTCAGTGTTGACCGAGTCACTCGGGCATTTCAGTTATGGTCGGGCATTTTGTGGCAGTCGACTAACAGTGATTTATATTCTATAATTAATTGGTTATATGAGGTCGACTGAATTGTGATATATTATTTAGAAGTATATTCAAGCCGACTTGACAAGGCTTGCCATATATATGAAAGGTCAAGTTTGGATTGAATGTGTGGGATGAAAAAATGAAAAGCAGAAGTGTGGAATTCTGTGATATGAAGAGTGAAGGCGAAATCAGATAGGATTCTGATTGAGTACAGATCACTCGGAGCTGCAATAGGACATCTGATTAGCAAGGATCTAGTCATAATCAGAACAGAGCTATGAATTAGCAAAGACAACTGCTTACACATACAGGTCAATTCATTGTTACTCTCTAACAATTGTAGCAGTGATCTAAAATCTCTTAACAGAGTAGACTTAACAGTCTTTTTGTAAATCCTCTTCCAAGGTAGCATTTCTATGTTGAAGTGTTGAAGACCTCTAACAAGGCCACTCCTCACAGGGTGATTAAATCCTTTAACAAGGTCACACCTAACAGTGTGTTATTGTAACATTTAACAGGGTTAGCTCCTAACAGAGCTCACTTCAAAAGAGTGAAAAACAGTAACTAGTTACATTGGTGGTTTTTCCCATATTGGGTTTCCATGTTAAATCTTGGTGTCACATGTGTATATGTTATTTGTTTTATGCTTTATGTTTCTGCACTTGATCTCTCAAGTATAATTGCATTGGATATTATAAAGATTGCTTTGACACCCGAGTTACAGAAGAATATCTTAATTAACCGAGTAACAATGTTAAAGTATTTAAGACATCTAAGGGACAAAGAATTTGTTTTGGAGTAATTGATTCACCCCTCCCCTCTCAGTTACTTATCTCATTTCCAACAATTGGTATCAGAGCTTCAAGTGCTTTCAGAGAAGATTTCAAGGCCTAAGCTATAGATCAGAGATGTCTTACAGAAGGTATTGGAGTTGATGAAAACTGTCAACCCACAGCTCCAAAGAATCACTTGCATGCAAACTTGTCACAGAAAGAGAGAAGCAAAAAAGCTATGGAGGCCAAAAATCACAGATTGATGGAAGAGGAAACATATTGTGCAAAACAATAGAGAAAAAACTCTTAATGCAATAACATCCT
>MU225242.1:1218712-1229076 GCA_018584345.1 Thuja plicata
AGATTTTCTGCTAACCCTAGGGAATCACATATAACTGCTGTGAAAAGAATTCTAAGATATCTAAAGAATACTGAGGAATTTGGCTTATGGTATAGAAGAGAAGGAAAATTTGAACTAAAAGTGTTTATCGACGTTGATTGGGTTGGAAATCTTGATGACCGGAAGAGCACAACTGGAGGAGCATTCTTTATGGGTGACAGACTTGTCACATGGATTAGCAAGAAACAAGGATGCATCTCTCAGTATACTGCAGAAGCAAAATATGTTGTTGCTGCTGCAAATTGCTCAAATATTGCATGGATCAAATAGTTGTTGGAAGGTATGCATATGAAGATCAAAGAATCGGTAATTATCTATTGTGATAACACCAGTGCAATAAATATTTCTAAGAATCTAGTCATGCATGCAAAGACTAAACACATTGCCATCAAGTATCATTATTTGAGAGAACATGTTCAAGAAAAATAGGTCATACTTGAATATGTGCAATCAAAAGAATAATTGGCTGATATCTTCACCAAGCCACTGTCCAAAGATACATTTGAGTACTTGAGAAAAAGACTAGGGGTCAAACCCATGTCTAATAGTCAGTAAAAGGACTGAAAGTTGCATCAGCCATATATTATTAGAATATCATTCATGATTGATGCAAACAGAAGTTGAACTTCAAAGCTACATCTATATACAGAAAGTTATATACCAGAACCAAGTGCCAGAGAAAACTATTATATTGATGATGGATAAGGGAAATTCAAGAAATATATTATGGATAGAAGAATTTTTTTACAGAATGTCAGATATTTGTGAAAATATTTGTTTGGAATTAATGTCAAAGGGAGAGAATGTATCCATATTATCATTAGAAACTATTCATTATCAGATTACTCCAAACAGGGAGAGATCATATCCATAGGGAGAGTATTTGTATAAAAGTTGCAAAAACAAGACAGAGACATTAAAGAAGAAGAACAGTCAAGAGAGAAATTGACACAAACAGAGGATACAACACATCAGAAGAAGAAACAGAAAAGCTACAAGAATCAAATCTAAGCTTACATAGAGCTTAACGGGGGTCAGACATTTTTATCAGTTATCAAAACAAATTATTTGGTAATTTGATGAATCTCAACAATTGTATTTCATATTGTATTAGAAATAGTAGTGTGATAATATAGTATGTTTCCATCAATGACAAAGGGAGAGATTGATGACATGTAACTAATTGAATGTTTGATAATGCTAAGTTGTGGATGATGTAAGACATTAAATCAGTTAATGGTTTGTATTGTCATTGATGTCAACTTGATATCATATGTATGGTCATATACATAATGCCAAAGACTTCAGAGAATCAATGGAACAAAGGTTATGCTTTCAACAATGCATAAAAGTCAAATATTCATTAAGTGACAAACCACACCGGCGAAGCGCACACCATTGATAAAGACATAGACAAAGTCACAGTGATGCCCGACAAGCAAAAGATAGTGTTTCCCGACAAAGCAGAATCACAGGATGCCCGACGAGCTGAAACCAGTGTTTCCTGATGAGAAAGATCCAATGATGCTCGAAAGACAGAGATCTTGAAGCTAACTGAAGTTGCATTGACGGAACTGGCAGTTGTCACTGGCGACAAACTGCAGAATTGACCGACAAAATAGAAAGATCAAAAAATGATAAAATATCTAGCTGGCAGAGCTTAAGGATAGACTTAACTGGTTGTTTTATTTTTTTTATTTGACCATAGTTAAGTAAGTGATTTAAATATGATTTATATAGCTGGCAAGAAGATAACTACGAGATAAATCAGGAGTTAAATCTGTGAATCAATTTGGATGGATTGTTTTTCATGCCAAGAATCAAGAATCAAGAACCAAGAACTAATGAATATCATGTCTATATAAGAGACAAGCATAATTCATTTTCACAAGAAATCAGATACACGGGGGATTGAATTGAAAGAAGATGCTGAAGAGAAACTAGTGAAGGTTAAGCTTCATACAGTCTTGATCAATCAAGCTAAGGGAGAGCTAATGATTTTTGCAGACACCGACGAACAGTGAAGCACAACATCACAGAGCAGAAAGTGTGAAGTACAAAGGAACTGAATTGATATATTGATCAGAGAGGTATTGTAAGTAAATATATCTAAATATCTACAATTCAAGTTGCATTAGAAATATGTCATTGTGTTTCAGTTTATCCATTGAAGCATTAAGTCTTTTAACAGAGTAGGACTTAACCATCTTCTATAATTGAGGTATATTCTAATAGATTACCAAAAAGGTTGATTCATGATAGTAGCATCGGTCTTACTTAAAGCCTATTGACAGTCTAAGAAGGAGGTTGATTCAAGGATGGTAGTAAGATTAGCATAAAGCCTATTGACGGTCTAGAGGATGATTCAAGGATGGTAGCGTAGATGCCAGATACTTAGTGACAATCTATGTATAAAAATCCTCTAACAAGGTCGCACTTAACAGTGTGTTTGTAACCTTTAACAGAGTTGGCTCCTAACAGGGCTCACTTCAGAAGAGTGAAAATTTGGGGTACCAGTCCCAGTGGTTTTTCCCTTAACAGGGTTTCCACATTAAAATCCTTGTGTTATGTGTGTATGGTTTATTACCTTATTATTTTACATTTCACATATGCATTTATGGATTGATTGGTATACTCTACATATTTACTGAGTATCAGTAAATAAGTTTTACTGCTTATCGATTATCAAGGAGAAAGACAGACAAGGTAAACCGACAGACAGTTATTTATTTCAAGTATTTCAAAGGCATACATCTTGTAGGGACTTAATAATCTAAGGTGTATTAATTGGTGGATTGGAGTTTAAAGGATAAATTTTTGAGGCCACTGATTCACCCCCCCCTCTTAGTTATTACTAACATACTATTAGCAGAGGTATTTGTTGATGACATATTATTCACTAGTTATGATGACTTATGCAAAGCATTCGCTGTATCTATGAGTAAAGAATTTGAGATGTCTATGTTTGGTAAGATCAAATTATTTGTTGGATTACAAGTACATCAAATGAAGGATGGTATCTACATCACTCAATCAAAATATATCAAGGAGATACTGAAGAAATTTGGTATGGAAGATTCCAAACCTGTTCGAACACCCATGTGTACTAGATAGAAATTGTCTAAGGATGATGATTCAAAAGAGGTAGATCAGACCAAATATAGATCCATGATTGAAAAATTGCAATATGTTGTAATTGCAATATGTTGTTCACACCAGAATTGATATTGCATTGGCAGTTGGTATTGTTTCAAGATTTTCAGCTAATCCCAGAGATAATCACCTAATGGAAATCAAAAGAATTCTAAGATATCTGAAGGGTACTGAAGACTATGGTTTATGGTATAGGAAAGGTGGAAAATTTGATTTAAAGGAATTCACTGATGATGATTGGGCTGGAAGTGTCAATGATAGGAAAAACATCAGTGGTGGAGCTTTCTTTCTTGGAAAGAGGTTAGTGTCTTGGACTAGCAAGAAACAGAATTGTATCTCTCAATCTATAGCAGAGGCAGAATATGTTGCTGCAACAGTGAACTATTCAAATATCATATGGATCAAATAGTTGTTGTCAAGAATGAAGGAAGAAGTAAAAGAATCAGTTATTATCTACTATGATAACACCAGTGCCATTAACATTTCAAAGAATCCCATGATGCACACCAAAGCCAAGCATATAGCAATAAAGTATCATTTTTTAGGGAATTGGTACATAACAAAGAAGTAAGGTTGGAATATGTGAATACCAAAGAACAAGTTGCAGACATATTCACCAAACCTTTACCTAAGGATGCATTCTTGTATCTTTGAGGAAAGCTAAGGGTGCTTCTCCTAACTGAAGCTCACTAAAATATAGTTTAGTGATGCATCAACCTGTGCGACAATGAAGATCTATGAGTTGATGTAGGTACATCAGAGCACATTGCAGATGAATTAGTACATTCAGGTACATTACAATTACAAAGTGAAATAGCACTAACTATTGGTACTTGTGGAGATGGTGTCTTTGGCATCTGTTGTCAAAGAGGGAGAGTTTTCTATAATACATAAGAATAAGATAAAAGAGGGAGAGTTTGATATAATACAAAAGATAATACAATTTGAGGGAGATTTTGATGTCAGAGGGAGTTTTTGGATACAAATCAAAATGAAGCTAAAGACATTAATGAAAATTTTATGTTTCTCTATAATTCTTTGTATTATGACATGTTGTGTTGCCATCAATGCCAAAGAGGGAGATTGTTGAAGACAATTATTCAATTGTGTATTGTCATTGATGTTACACATCTATATACACTTATGTGGTGATATTACACAAATGTCTACATTAAGACCGAGCACAATTGGTGAATAGAATGAGTTATTTTAGTGTTGACCGAGTTCAGTCAGGAATTGAAGAAGTTTAGTGTTGACTGAGTCACTCAGGCATTTCATTCATGGTCAAGCATTCAGTGGCAATCGACTAACAATGATTTATATTCTATAATTAATTGGTTATATGAGGCTGACTGAATTGTGATTTATTATTTAGAAGTATATTCAAGCCAACTTGATAGGGCTTACCATATATATGAAAGGCCAATTTTGGATTGAATGTGTGGGATGAAAAAGTGAAAAAGCAAAAGTGTGGAATTCTGTGCTATGAAGAGTGAAGGCAAAATCAGATAGGATTGTGATTGAGTATAGATCACTCGGAGCTGCAATAGAACATCTAATCAGCAAGGATCCAATCATAATCAAAATAGATATCTGAATTAGAAAAGATAGTTACTTACACATACTGGTCAATTCATTGTTACTCTCTAACAATTGTAACAGTGATCTAAAATCTCTTAACAGAGTAGACTTAACAGTCTTTTATAAATCCTCTTCCAAGGTAGCATTTCTATGTTGAAGTGTTGAAGACCTCTAATAAGGCCACTCCTCACAGGGTGATTAAATCCTTTAACAAGGTCACACCTAACAGTGTGTTATTGTAACCTTTAAAAAGGTTGGCTCCTAATAGGGCTCACTTCAGAAGAGTGAAAAAAAGTAACTAGTTACATTGGTTGTTTTTCCCATATTGGGTTTCCATGTGAAATATTGGTGTCACCTCTGTATATGTTATTTGTTTTATGCTTTATATTTTTGCAATTAATCTCTCAAGTATAATTGCATTGGATATTATAAAGATTGCTTTGACACCCAAGTTACAGAAGAATATCTTAATTAACTGAGTAACAGTGTTAAAGTATTTAAGATATCTAAGGGACAAAGGATTTGTTTTGGAGTAACTGATTCACCCCTCCCCTCTTAGTTACTTATCTCATTTCTAACAAAAAGGATAGTAGAATGGTTGTTCAACTCTTTCAATGGTTAGGTGAATGTTAAACCCCTAGCTCAAGGCTTCTTTGTGGTAGAAAGAAATTTTATTTGGGAGGCCACTTTTTTAGGGATTTTTCTTCTATTGCATAGACTAGGAACCAAACTTTAATTTGTTCAAACATCAAATGAAGAAAATACCAAAATAGATTAAACTAGGGAATTTACCCTCAAAATATTGGGGCATGGATGCACGTAGTAGGATTGGGAAGGAAAGAGGAACCTTTATAGGAATAGATAAAAAAAATTATTTGGAAAACTTGGGTCGTTGGCTAGAGTTTATGTGGAAATTGATTACAACATTAGGTCTATAGTTGATTTAGAAATTATCACAAAAAAGTGAACTTGAATCCAGAATGGCTGAAATAGATACTAATCCTAGGGGGGAGTTGTATTTTAGGGAGGTGTTTTCACACATGGACTTTATTGGAACTTTTTCTTGCAGAATCTTATACAAAAACAATGCTTGACCCTATGCAACCCAATTTATGGTTCTATCAAGTAAAAGTCTAACTAACGAGGATTAAATCCTCCTGCACTTCGAGCTCCACAGACTCAGGTGGGTGTACCTAGTTTGGGTCACTATTCCTCAACAAACCATACAGTGGATATGTGTCTTACACACATATATTCAATATGCAGATATAAAAATTGTAAATAAAAGTTTGATTAGTTTTAAAGATTTTCATGCAACCCTAATCCTGACCAGTGTCGCATCCTAGGGTACAGAGTCTAGATGAGTGCTCATCTACCACACTAGATTACTAAAAAATAATTAAAACCCATGAAAGATCAAGATTCCTTACAACTCACTTTCTACAACTTAATCCCAATTATCAAATTCACATGCAATCTCTAAACCCCCTGAATTTTTTTCTCAGGAATTACACTCCCCTCAGAAATAACCTTAAAATAGATTTCACAAATTGTCTTACAAATCAATGAACTTGAAATGCCTTACAGATCAAACTCATAAGAATTCAAAGCATACACATGAAGACAAATAAACATCAAGAAGGGACTCCAATTATATTTTCATTAATCAGTATTGTTTCAGTACATTCAGTCTTTGCTCAGTAAACTAAAACTCAATAACAAAAGTCTAGACTAGAACTTGCATTCGGTATTGATTGATCGATCCTTTGTACAATAATTTCTCCTATTACTTATACCTCTAGCAATCTTGGAATCCTTTTATGAACCAGGATGCAACAAGCTACAAATTGCTAGGTAAAGACAAAAATTGACTCATCATGAAAGACAAAAATATAACATAACCAATAACTGAGTTGTTACAAGATTTCAAAGGAAATTTATCTTTGGACCGTAGGACCTTTGCAATAATTTCAAAATTGTTCTACCCTCACCAATTGGAACATTTGTCTTTAATATTTTATGCACAAAATCTGTTTGCAACTGTTGACCACCTCAGGATGTTGGAGAACTTCCACCTGATGAAGGAACAATGGGGTGTTCATGTTTCTTTGATTCATCTGGGGTATATCTGCCCTTCCATGTTGCAAACACCTCATCACTGGGCCAAGGGAAGTTAACAATTTCAATCTTCTTTTTGTTTAATTCATCCCATTTTGTTTTCATTTGCCCAACTTCCTTTCTCCAAAACCCAAAATGAGACTTGGCATTCTCAATTGTCTCCACGGTTTGAACAAACAAAATGGTACTCTCAAGGTTTATGACATTGTTAACTCTCATAGACAATTTATCACCCATCTCTCCAATCCACCTTTCCTTACTCTTCAATTTACCATCCTTTTTGAAAATGCTAGGAAATATTTCAAAACAAATTGTGGAGTATTCCCTCCTTAGTATCTTTTCTCTTCTTTAGATGCTAACATTTCTTACTGTAAACTCTAACAAGCCTTTGACAAACTTGTAGGTATTCTTTATTGTAGCATCAACATTCTCCTCAGTCTTGGACAAAGAATAAAATAATTTTAAATCAGATTTCCTCCCTATCCATATGTCCAAAATTGGCTCTAGAGTAGCCTTATCCTCTTCAAAAGAATTTAAAATGCCTACTACTCTCTCCCTGCCCAAATAAATAATGTTAGGCTATATACTCTCAAAAAACTGCAAAATAGTATTCCTCACCTTCTCGTCACATTTCTGATCCACTATAGATTGTGCATTTATGAACTTTTCGCTTTCCTTTGTCAAACTATCCCTTACCTCTTCTAATCTCTTTCTCTCTGCTTCTAGTTTCTCTTTTTCTCAGTTGAGCTCCACTTTTGATTTAGAACTAGGGGGCATGGGAAAGGGGGAAACTCTATAATAGGACTAGAGGATGAAGGCTTGGCAGGATAATTAGCAATCATGCTTTTAGGAGATTCTTCAACTAATTGTTGGCCTCTTAAATGTGCAATTATCTTGTCCTTTTCACTAACCTCCCTCTTCATACCATTGTAAGCTGTGAGAATTGTTTCCAATTTAACCATGAGATATTCCTTTTCTTTGGCTTCATTTTCTAACACATTCATGCTGAACTTAGAAGATTCTAAGACTACACTAGATACTTCCACACCTGAAGTCTCCCCAACTCTCCTTACCATTAGGCTACAAGAATAGTCAGCCTTAACAACTTCATTTTTTCTGTTCTCCTCTCTCTTAAGAGACCACATGACTAGAACATCATGATCTTCACTAAAAACAACCCCTTTTATGGCTTGTTCAGCTGCTTTCTTTGTAACATGTAAAGGTTTTGTTTGCTTTCTCACAACATCAAACACATTAACGTAAACAATGTCCCATTCTAGAAGAATGAGGACTCATTTACTTATGACCATTTCCCTTCCCTCCCCAGGGGTGATTGTTTCAAATTTATTTAACATTTCTTGTTTTACCTCAACCTCAATAAAATTTATATCCTCATTTAGTTGCTCCACCTATTTTTTCTAACATGTCTCTTTAAAATGATTAATATGAATCCTCCAAAGGAATTGTCAAACTCTGCTATACTCAAGTCAAGTCCATCTCAACCCTTTTGGGTGCTTCTGGTATTCCCTCTTGAATTTATTTATGAGTAACACATATCTTCCCCATGCTTCCCATTTGTAGCAATTTCTCTGCTACTCACTGTTCATCAATATGCAATGACGATTGAGATGGTGAATACACACCCCCACTCTATTGTACATCTTCTTCCACTATCTACCTCTTTGGAGAAGGTTGGGAATAAAGATCAATATCAATCAACCTCTTCCCCTTTGAGGTGGAAGGCTCCTCAACATGTATTTTCTCTTCAATCCATTTGGAGGAATAAGGCATATCTTGTATTCTATGACCCTTTTAGCATGTATCTGCCATGGGCATCACCACACTATATCCCGATCTCCGGTGAAAAACATACTCACCCGGTGGAACAAGTCTAGCAAATACTGGCTTTCTCAAGACAATTTTATCCTTGTCTAGATCTGACTCAATGAAAACATCCTTTTTCTTATTTAAAGCTTGCATAATGCCTTCAAAATGCTTCACCAGAGCATCAATTTTCATTTCAAAGGGCTTGAAGTCCCTTAATGGATCATAATTTCCATCAAAATGTTGCACAAAGTCAAGGGTCTTCTTATACACTAGCCACTTCTCCTTCTTAACTTCTTGTTCTTGTAGTTTGAACTCATTTCTGATAATATCTTCAGGAAGCTAGAATTGGTGATCCATTGCCATGCACCTAGTTCTCTTCTTAAACATATACTTCAAGAAACCCTTTGGGTTAGCACACCTTTCCACTGATGTTTCTAGTTTATAAGGCTTCAAAATCTTATCCATGTGCACCCATCTACCTTGGTAATAACAAATTGGTAAGCAATAATGATGGTGGGAAGATAGAACCCCTGTTCTTCCCTGTTAGTGCAATCTGTCTGATAATCTCAGCAATATGAACCTTCAAAGGAACTTGTTAAGGAAGTAAATATGGAGTACCCCTAAAACTATACACTCTAAAAATAGTTGAAACAAGATACATGGTGATATACCCCCAATTATGCACTATTGTGATATCCTTAGCATACTAATTTGGTCTTATGAAAGACAAAAAAAAATTTTGGTATCCTGGGATTCTCAAGAAACAGTAGGGCTCTAAGCCTTGAAGAAAAATATCTATCAAAAGTAACAAAAATAGCATCTTCTATGTCCTAGGATAAATCCAAACTCCATAATTGGACTAACATTTCTTCACCATCCTTCATCTTCATCAAATCCATCTCTTTCTCAAAATAATCTGAACCTTTGTATAGAAACATGCGCATCAACATTAAATATCATCCAAATTGTCTATCCACCTTTGACTTATGAATAACAACTAGGCCATTGTGAATAAGGTCATAAAAAAAAGGTGCAAATTCAAAAATTACAACAAGGTGAGGGTGAAGGGCCTAAACCATCATAAACAAATAGTGGATTGGCATTTATGTTTCTGCATCCTCTCCATAAATCTGACACGAGGGCCAATACATACCCTTTTCCTTAATATTGAAATAATCTAACTTAATTGGCTCTGGGGTATTATGACCTACTACAATTAATCCTCCAACCTTGTCAAAATACTCCCTTAAAGGTCCACTTTTGAGATAATCTCTTTGAGCATTGTACACTTCCCTAAAAGATTCAAAATTAATTTCTTCAAGATGGGTAGAGTGCTCATTCAACTAGAAAACTTCATGAATTTCATCAGTAGTGATGCTTATCAGAGGGTTAGCATCCACATATCTCACCACCTTTTCCACTAGGTCATAGTTCTTTTCTACTTAGAGCAGGATGTCAGCATCCATGAAAACATTTGGAACTACTAGCTTCCCCACATCGAATTGCCAGATATTACTGGTAGGAGCATATGCATTCCTTTGGCCAAAAACCACTTTTAAAAGAGCTAAACCAAACATACCAATATTTACATCCCTTATCCAGTTACCTTTTGTTAGAATTAAGTAATATTGAGGGGGGGGGGGGGG
>MU225242.1:1229624-1292048 GCA_018584345.1 Thuja plicata
GGCAGCTCTCAATACAAAAAAATTTAATAAAGCAATTATTAAATACATATTTGGTGCTCTTACATAATCATATAGATTATCCACAACCATAATCTAACTTTGGTTTTTAGGAGTCCACGTTGTTGGGACTAAAAAACACAGTAAGGGTTTTTGAAGTACCATGTTAAAATTTTGCATTTTGACCCCCTATAAGTGCTTTTTGAGCCTATTTGCCCTGATGATATCTTGAGGTCAACCATTCATGTCAAGTACTCATCACCTTTTTTTCAACATTTTAAGACATGCCAGTTTGCCAGTTTCAAGTTTTAAGTTGTTTCGTGATGTCTTGTTTTGAGCACTTGTCCATTTTGCATTTATTGCCTAAGTGTCAATTTATTGTAACAACCCAATTTGTATTTGAATAAATTGCGTCTAATTGAGTTTCACGGGTCACCATTTTGGGAATGTTGAGCATGTATATCATAAATCCTATATTTCAAATCCCAAGTTATTTCGAGTCCGTTTGATAGGTTTTATGATCCCTCAAAGTTGGTCTTCCAGAAATGTCTCGTTTCTTTGTCCTGCCCAGAATTTTGAGTAGCCCTCTTTGACCAATTGTAAGTTTTGACCTTGTGACCTAATTGAAAAAATTCCTTTTGTACTGTATTATAGAGGTAAAAAACTTCTTGAGTCTTTGTCTTTAGGTCACGAAAATCCCATTTGCTCAGTTTGCCAAGCCCATTCCGTTTGCATTTTCTATCAATTTGCCAAATGATGAAATGTAGTTTTCCAAGTAGCCTACTTGGATGTCTCCCAGTTTGCATCCGGTTCAAGGTCCAAAATAATTGAGAGTTTTTTTGCATTTTATACTTGGAGGTGTACTTTCTTGAATATTCTTGGACCTTAACCAATCCATCTGGTCACTTTCTTAAGCTGTTTCCAAACTAGACTTCTGCATATTTCACTATTTTATTCAAGAATGTTTCTAATAGGCTGACTTTGGTGTTTGTTGGTTTTTAACCATATAGTTTTCTGAGTGAGATAATTGTGGATTCATTTTCCTTTTGTGGGAGTGAATAAATACCCAAGATTCCAGTTCATGAAGGTTTCAGTTGATGAGTTTTCAAAGTCAGTTTTGAGAGGTAGTTTGTGCAGTTTGCAGTACAGAGCAGAATTGGAGTAAATGGAATGGTCATTTTGTAAGAGTTGTTTTCAAGAACCAATTGTGGAATCATTGCCATGACATTTAAGTGTACTACTTGATCCGATAATGAAGTATCAGAGCATATCTTGCTAATATTTCAGTGATTGATCCTGATGAAGTTTACATTGATTCAACATTTTGCGCTTACACTGTTTATCTGAATTGCTAAGTTTGATTATTTGCATCTTACATCTAAGGATGAATCTGGCCAAGACCTTTTGCATGTGTATTCAATGTGCATAAATGAGTCATTCTTCCAAGTGATAGATCTTTAAGAGGTGATGTGATAACTTTCCAAGTGGCACCTTTGGCAGGGTTTGCACAAGTCTGAATATGGATAATTGGAGAATATAATGAAATGACATACTTTGCATATTATTATCTTTTGTCCCGATTGTTTTCAAAGCCAGTCTAGTTAATGACAATTGTTCATATGCTGGAGAAGAATGTACTGTCCAGACCCCATGGTTGCAAAGAATTTTTCAGTTAGTTTTCAAGGCTTGATCCGGAGGCTACTTGCCAATAATGAAGCCAATTTGCAGAATTGTAATAAATTGTTTTTTAAAGCCCGCCAGTTTGATGCTTTGGGGACTGATTATGAAATGGTTTATATTTACAAAGTGAAAGCACATTTGAGGCATGTGAACTTTCTGATGGAAGCCAAAAAAAAGAAGCAGTGTGAAGTATAAATTTTAAAAGTCAGCAAAGTCTCGTGGCATGTGTTGTGACAATTTGTATTGCACTAATGGGTGCGAAAGTGAGATGCCTTTTGCATCATGGTTTTCTCTTAACGTTGTCTGGATGCCCTAAAGGCAAGATTGCTATTTGAGAGAATGGATTGTCCTAGGGACCGCAGCGAGTTGAGATGCACAGGCAAACATAGAGGTAAAATTTTTTATTGAATACATTTCAAGTGCATTTTGCGAGTTGAAAAACCAAAGTATTGCAAGAGGCAAAACTCTAGGATAATGAAATTGCACAGACTATGAAGGGAAGTTTTAAAGAAAAGCTATGCAATTTGTATAACATGGTAGCTGTGTAAGTCTTGGTCGAGGGTTTATAAGATTTTCTAATTAATAGTGCATTCAGTCGGAACTAAAAGTGAATATAAATCACATTTTTGAGGCTGCAGATAGATTTTAAGAAAGTTTATAGGTTGAAAATGGTCATTTCTTCATCTATATTCTTTCCCAATGCAATTTGCATGCCCTAGGAGCCTTTTTGACATGGTTTGGACCATTTTTGAAGTGGCAGCAGGCCAAAAAATGACCCAGCAACAACAAAAAATGATTTGATTGGACAACCCAGACAATATGTGATTTGTAAAGATTTTAAAGCATTAAAATGGCAACGCATTTCTTTAGAGGTCTACGCAAGTTTTGGTGGAGGAGTTTTTATCACATAAAGCTGCAAAGACTTCCAAGCATGGGCTGTGTAGGCATTTGATGGGGGATTTGAAGTTTTTCTAAAAAAATTATAAAATGCAAAAGTGAATCCACAGAAGGGGGTGCCCAACCCTATGGAGGCAATTGGAGGTGCCAAACAGCAAAAAAATGATGCCATGAGTGAGCAGCATTTGGAGAAGTCTCAGAAGTTTAAGAAAAATGCACATAGTTTTATCCCACATGCATAGGGCTACGAAACTTGTTAGTATTTATATACTAAAGCACTTAGTATATGATTTGAAGAAAGAACCAAGAGGCCATTTGGTGGGACTCTTGGCTGGAGATTTTGAATTATTGGTGGGCCCCATAATTTTAATGCAAAATATGGAAATGCTTTAAAAACCCAAAATAAATTTATCCACATTCAACAAGAATTTGAAAACTTAGTTGTTTATAAGGAAAAGGGCTCTCATAGAGATATGAAGATGAAGAGAAGGCTATGCATGTGTAGGAGCCTAACATTCACCTCAAAAATTATACCCGGAGGAAGAAACACCCATATTTTGGCGGGACCTGCAAGGCTGACATGGCAAGTGAGTTGGCTTAAGAGGCTACATATTTTGGCACAGATCTCGAGGCAAGCAAGATCAATGGATGACTTAATGGCTTAAGGAGAAAGTCACAAGGAGGATACCAATAAGCCATTTGTCCACATGGCATAAGTGACAAGTGGTGCCCAGTGGACCAGTGAGCCAATCAGAGGATGCCATGTGGCATAGGGTAGGTGCCAAGTGGCACAAATCTAGTGCAATTCAGAGGCACCAATCAGAGATTGACATGTGGCACCAAGTGGACTTGCGGACCATTCAAAGGGTGACACTTGGCGCAATCTGGTGAGATGTACAGATTTAAATGATTTTTTTAATTTGAATTCATTTCAACAAAGGGGTTAACAAGTGTGCAAGTTTTGAAAAGTCAAGGGTTGACTTAATGGCTTAAAGGGAAGATGCTCACCATCTAACCTTTATGCCATTAAGCCTAAGTGACAAGTGTCACAAGATGGTGCATTCTGGGGAAATAAGAGATTAAATTGAAATATTTAAACAAATTCATCACAAAAGGCAAAGGCTTAAAAGGTGTGCAAGTTCAGAAAGATCTAAGGGCTGACTTAATGGCTTAAAGGGAAGATGCTCAACATCTAACCACTAAGCCATTAAGTCTAAGTGACAAGTGTAGAGATGAGATGAAATCTGGGCAAAGGAAATATTAAATTTAAATTTTTAATCTCATTTCAATAGTCCAACTATTGTAAAAGTAAATAAATTCAAATGCAAATATTTCAAACTTTTGAAGGAAATCTGCACAGGAAGGCAAAGTTTGATTAATGTTTTAGAGGGAAAATTTTGTCCAAAGTATAGAGTATCATATATCATCGGAAAGGTCTCAGAGTGGATATTTTTATTTTGCAGACCATTTGAGGGAAAATCAAATCAGATTCTTACAGTTGCAGTTTGAAGCAGTTGTAGATATTTTGAGGAGCAGACAGGTGTCGGTGAAGGAGATGGTTTTTCAATTTATCCTATATCTTTCTTTTCTCCTGATTGTAAAAATGATGTTAAAATTTATGCTGCTGGGCAATATTCAGGCTCTTGAGTCTTATTTCTTTGTGTTCATTGTTTTGCAAATGTACATATCCAAATGAATTTTAATGAAGAATGATGTAATCCATTTTCAGTTCTTGTCTGATGTCTTTGTGTATCTGGTTTTAATTATTTTGTATTAACTTGTAAGGCATGTTAATATAACAGTTATAAGGTAGTTGTGATCTTATTTTTTAAGTTTTTGTCAGGGAGAGAGTCAATCTTGGATACAAGTTTTGAGAATTAAAAGTTTTATACATGAATCTAATGTCCAGGAACTGGAATGAGAAGAGTGATTTGTAAGGAAATTCACTTGGTTTCTTTGAGTTTGGAGTTAAGGTTTTATGGGAATGCATATTTGTTTGACTTTGTTTCCAAATAGATAAGACACTGGTCCTTTGTTGGTTATGCAGTTTCATCATCAAATTGTTATGTATGTGGAGCCTAATCAGACTTAGTTTCTTTCGGCGCGGTTTCCCCCCTAGACATATCTATTTGAGCCTCTTGCGGGGTCCTGGGGCAGCGCCCCAGGCGGGGTCAAGAGGTAGAGCCCCTTGCGGGGTCCTGGGGTAGTACCCCATGCGGGGTCAAGGGGCAGAGCATTGTAAAGGGTCGACCATTGATTTTTTATTAGTCAGAGTAATTTTTTGCCCTAATTAGGTTAGGTCAAATATGCTTGTGAAAAGGGCTTAGGGTTTTGACATTTCAATGTATGAGGGATTTTGTAGCTTCCTATGATGGTATTGAGTTGCATGTTTCAGAGTGTAATCGCTAGATAATAATAAAAGTATTGGACTCGCTGTTGGTGGATGTAGCCTAGGGATTGCGTGAACCACGTTAAATCTCTGTGTCATTTGTGTTCTCTTCTATGTTTATATTTGCAATTTTTCTGCTTATTATTCTAACACAAATCATTAAATTCAATTCATTTCCCCTTTCCTGTTTAAGAGCAGAAATGTGTACAAGTTGCATTGAATAGTGCAAATATGTTTGGTGATTCCTTGTAGAAGTGAATCAGATAGTTTAGCCTACCTGAGCCTCTGGGTTTGAAGAGAAGAAGGGTGAATATCCTTGTTGTTACGTTGACCATTTTATTGGTTCTTAGCAGATCATACATGTGGAATCCTGTATAAGATTGGTTGAGTTGAACTTCCATGTTTTATAAGTCTGAGAACTATCCACAGTCACATCTGCATAATGAATTTTAGCTAGTAAGTCATTGTATATGCAGATTTTATCATGTTTTAGGTGCACCCGACTCAGTGTGTGGAACTCAAAGCAGGAGGATCAAATCCTCATCAATTAGTCTTTTCTTGCCTCTCAGTTTGTAGGAATGAGCTGACTCTTGTGAGCTAGACAAAAATCCCCAGGTATGGTTTGCATTGTCGCTTTTAGAACCAAGGGATACAAGAAAAATCACTAACAAAATTGTGACTCTACTGGGGAGTAAGATGCAAAAATCTTGTTAAAGAAATAAGAATCTCGGGTGTTTTATTGATTGAATCAAATTTTAGTTGAGTTTGCCCATCCAAGTCACGCTAAAAAAATGGTGACTCTACTGGGGAGAAATGGATTGTTGTAAAGTAAAAAATGACTAACTAATTATCATCCATTTCTTGATTAGTTTATTAAATCTTAATCCCATACTTGTTTTGGGTGGCGACTCTGTTTGAATTTGGAGAGTCCTAGTTGTTTTGTGCTAGTGTAATTTGTGATTATCAGTTGTTATTTGATGTTTAAGATCAGCAAGTTTAAGACATTTGTTTCCTTTCTTGGCTGAATCAATTTTCTGAATCTAATTTCAAGAAAAGAGCTAGGAAAGAAATCTAATTTTTTTTCAAATCTATGTGTAAGAAAAGCCTGGAAGTTTACATGGCAATGAAAGAAAAAAAGATTGTGCAGCTTTGCTGAATTAGAGAAAATCCAGAATTGAAAAGAATTTGGCAAATGACACTTTCTTTTTGAGAGATTTCCTCTGCAAGGAGGTGGCGACTCTACAACGAAAGAATCTAATGAAGCTACACAAAAGGCTCTAAATCCGTAGTGTTTCAAGTCAAGAAGCAAAGAGAACAGCTGCTGCAAATTTCATCTAGGTAATCCTCTTATTTGTTGAAAAGAAAAGTCCTTTCATAGGTGAATAAGTCACTAAGAAAAGGGAAAGAGATTGAAAGTTTTGTCATATTTCTAGGTTGAAAGTTTCAGTTTCAAGAAATCAGAAATATGTTGTGGTTTCATGAAGGAAGTGATGGTTTTGAAATCATATGGAAATTGTTTTCACAAGAATAGAATGTATTGTTAAGTAAATAGTTCAAATGGAAATTCCAACTCTCATGGAGGGAGATATGTTTTCTAGATCTAAAATTTATGAGCAACATCTTGAAAATGTTGATAGAAAAAGGGATATTTTATTGATAAATCAAAAGATCCAAGAAAAATCCCTGTTGATTTTGAGAGAAGGGGTAGGAGAAAGAAGAATAAAAGAGTCAGCATATTCATTTTATCAAAGGTTTTCTAGTGCATTTAATAAGCTTATAGCGGATATTGACTTTCCAGAATTAGAGTGGGTGCAATTATTGTTAGAACTTTGTATGCCGGAATCACTTGATTGGTCAGCATCTCTTAGAGAAGAGGCATCTGAACATGTTAGAAGATGGATTGATGAAATTGAGAAATCTGAACTTGAAAGTGTAGATGATGTTGAATCTAGTTCTTATGATGATAATACTGAATCTTATTATGTTGATGATGAAGTAGATGAAGATGAATCTTTAGTAAATAATTTTTCATTTCAGTATTTAGATTTTTCTTCTATTCAACACAATAGCGTAGACTTCCTGTCTCAATTTAAGGAAGACTTTAGTGAGCACCAAGAGAATGACTATGATGCAGACAGAAGTTGTTGCAGTGATTTCCTTGCACAAGAAGATATGATCCACAAAGTTTCAGTCCTTGTTTCAAATAAGGAAGATTTTTTTCAATCCATGTTATTAAATGGGGATGTCCAAGGGAGCATTTGTCAGGAATTTGTGGAAGAAAAGGATAGAGAATTGTTAGATTTTGAAAATAGATGTGCATATGCTGTCCCAACACCAACACCTTTTCATACAGCTGATTATTTTGATAAGATCATTGAGGATTTTATTTTTGAAAATGATAGCTATAGTTATTCTTCTTCTCAAATTCATAGCAATGATGATTGTTCAACTCATAATGATTCTGATTCAAAAATTTCCATCCTTGATGAGGGTTACGATTTAGAAATTGATGGTGGGTTTAATGAAGTTTCTAACCCACTCTTTAATGAAGAAATATATATAAATCAGTCAATGCTTTGCTATTCAGATTTTGAGAAAGGTTTCCATGAAGTTTCTCATGGTGAACTAAGTATGAAATCAAAGGTTATGGTTCATCATGCTTCCCCTGATTCTTTTCATGATACATATGAGGTTGAATATGAAAAGTTTTTCTTTGATATCCAGGCATCTGTTGGAGTGAACTAGTATGTTTCCAGCCATGAGAGTGAGCTAGAATGTTTATTGTTTCAGAAAGATAGTGTTACTCAAGGGTGTGATGTTGTGATATCACACAGTGATCAACATATGCAGCTATTCAGTGCTTTTGCTTTGCCAAGTGAAGGTGAGTTTTCTGATTACCTTTTATTTTATATGTTGAAGATTCATGGCAGCATTTTTTATCAAGTGAATGGATATAATAGCCTCAATTTACCTTGGATTTTTGGAGATGAAAATCATATGTTTGATAGAGGTAAGAGATGAACCCTATTTTGGGGCTTTGGGCCTTTATAAATAAGATTCTTATTTTTATAGTTTCTTTCTTTCCCTTTCAATCATGTGGTGTGTTTCCTTTCAATAATGAGGTTCACTGTTACAATAGAGAAAGGAGAAATAAGAGAGAAAATAAAGTTTGATTTGAAGTTTTAAATGGTCTGTTGTACCATGAGATTCTAAAATTTCTCTGCATGCCCACATGGGGTACGCATCCACAGTTAGAGCCACTGTTGGCACTAAAAAATGCAGTAAGGGTTTTTGAAATACCATGTTAAAATTTTGCATTTTGACCCCCTATAAGTGCTTTTTGAGCCTATTTGCCTTGATGATATCTTGAGGTCTACCATGCATGTCAAGTACTCATCACCTTTGTTTTGACATGTGAAGACATCCTAGTTTGTCAGTTTTAAGTTTTAAGTTGTTTTGTGATGTCTTGTTTTGAGCACTTGTCCATTTTGCATTTACTGCCTAAGTGTCAATTTGCTGTAACGGGCCCAGTTTGTATTTGAATAACTTGTGTTTAATTGGGTTTCATGGGTCACCATTTTGGGAATGTTGAGTATGTATATCAAAAATCCTATATTTCAAATCCCAATTTATTTTGAGTCCGTTTGATACGTTTTTTGATCCTTCAAAGTTGGTCTTCCAGAAATGTCTCGTTTCTTTGTCCTACCCAAAATTTTGATTAGCTCTGGTTGACCAATAGTAAGTTTTGACCTTCTGACCTAATTGAAAAAATTTCTTTTGTAGTGTATTAAAGAGGTCAAATACTTCTTGAGTCTTTGTCTTAAGGTCACGACAAGTCCATTTGGTCAGTTTGCTAAGCCCATTCCGTTTGCATTTTCTATCAATTTGCCAAATGATTAAATGCAGTTTTCCAAGTAGCATGCTTGGAGGTCTCCCAGTTTGCACCCAGTTCAAGGTCAAGAATAATTGAGAGTTGTTTTTCATTGTAGACTTGGAGGTGTACTTTCCTAAATATTGTTGGACCTTAACCAATCCATCTGGTCACTTTCTTAAGCCATTTCCAAACCAGACTTCTGCATATTTCACTATTTTATTCCAGAATGTTTCTATTAGGCTGACTTTGGTGTTTGTTGATTTTTCACCTTATGATTTTCTGAGTGAGCTAATTGTGGATTCATTTTCCTTTTATGGGAGTGAATAAATACTGAAGATTCCAGTTCATGAAGGTTTCAGTTGATGAATTTTCAAAGTCAATTTTGAGAGGCAGTTTGTGCAGTTTGCAGTATAGAGCAGAATTGGAGTAAATGGACTGGTCATTTTGTAAGAGTTGTTTTCAAGAACCAATTGTGGAATTATTTTAATGACATGTAAGTGTACTACTTGATCCAATGGTGAAGTATCAGAGCATATCTTGCTAATATTTCAATGACTGATCCTGATGAAGTTTACATTGATTCAACATTTTGCGCTTACACTATTTTTTTGAATTGCTAAGTTTGATTATTTGCATCTTACATCTAAGGATGAATTTGGCCAAGCCCTTTTGCATGTGTATTCGATGTGGATAAATGAGTCATTCTTCCAAGTGAAAGATCTTTAAGAGGTGATGTGATAACTTTCCAAGTGGCACCTTTGGCAGGGTTTGCACAAGTCTGAATACGAATAGTTGCAGAATATAATGAAATGACATACTTTGCATATTATTATCTTTTGGCCCGAGTGTTTTCAAAGCCAGTCCAGTTAATGACAATTTTTCATATGCTAGAGAAGAATGTACTATCCAGACCCCATAGTTGCAAAGCTTTTTTCAGTCAGTTTTCGAGGCTTGATCCAGAGGCTACTTGCCAATAATGAAGCCAATTTGCAAAATTGTAATAAATTATTTTTTAAAGCCTGGTAGTTTGATGCTTTGGGGATTAATTGAGAAATGGTTTATATTTAAAAAGTGAAATCATATTTGATGCATGTGAACTTTCTGATGGAAGCCAAAAAAAAGAAGCAGTGTGAAGTATAAATTTTAAAAGTCAGCAAAGCATATCTCGTGGCATGTGTTGTGACAATTTGTATTGCACTAATGGGTGTGAAAGTGAGATGTCTTTCACATCATGGTTTTCTCTTGACATTGTCTGGATTCCCTAAAGGTAAGATTTCTATTTGAGAATGGGCAGGTGCCAAGTGGCGCAAATCTAGTGCAATTTAGAGGCACCAATCAAAGATTGACATGTGGCGCCAAGTGGACTTGTGGACCAATTAGAGGGTGACACTTGGCACAATCTAGTGAGATGTGTAGATTTAAATGATTTTTGAATTTGAATTCATTTCAACAAAGGGGTTAGAAAGTAAGCAAGTTTTGAAAAATCAAGGGTTGACTTAGTGGCTTAAAGGGAAGATGCTCACCATCTAACCTTTAAACCATTAAGCCTAAGTGACAAGTGTCGCAAGCTGGTGCATTCTGGGGAAATAAGGGATTAAATTGAAATATTTAAACAAGTTCATCACAAAAGGCAAAGTGTTAAAAGGTGTGCAAGTTCAGAAAGATCTAAGGGCTGACTTAATGGCTTAAAGGGAAGATGCTCAACATCTAACCACTAAGTCATTAAGTCTAAGTAACAAGTGTCAAGATGAGATGAAATCTGGGCAAAGGAAATATTAAAGTTAAATTTTATCTCATTTCAGCAGTCCAACTATTGAAAAAGTAAATAAATTCAAGTGCAAATATTTCAAATTTTTGAAGGAAATCTCCATGGGAAGGCAAAGTTTGATTAATGTTTCAGAGGGAAAATTTTGTTCAAAGTATAGAGTATCATATATCACCAAAAAGGTCTCATAATGGAGATTTTGATTTTGTAGACCATTTGAGGGAAAATCAAATAAGATTCTCACAGTTGTAGTTTGAAGCAGTTGTAGATATTTTGAGGAGCAGACAGGTGTCAGTGAAGGAGATGGTTTTTCAATTTCTCCTATATCTTTCTTTTCTCCTGATTATAAAAAGGATGTTGAAATTTATGCTCCTTGGCAGTATTCATGCTCTGGAGTCTTATTTCTTTGTGTTCTTTATTTTGCAAATGTACATATCCAGATGAATTTTAATGAAGAATGATGGAATCCATGTTCAGTTCTTGTATGATGTCTTTGTGTATCCATTTTTAATTCTTGTGTATTAACTTGTAAGGCATGTTAATATACCAATTATAAGGTAGTTGTGATCTTGTTTTTTAAGTTTCTTTCAAGGAGAGAGTCAATCTTGGATACAAGTTCTGAGAATTCAAAGTTTTATACATGAATTTGATGTCCAGGAACTGGAATGAGAAGAGTGATTTGTAAGACATTTCACTTGGTTTCTTTGAGTTTGGAGTTAAGGTTTTTTGGGAATGCATATTTGTTTGACTTTGTTTCCCAATAGATAAGACACTGGTCCTTTGTTGGTTATGTAGTTTCGTCATCAAATCATTAAATTCAATTCATTTTCCCTTTCCTGTTTAAGAGAAGAAATGTGTACAAGTTGCATTGAATAGTGCAAATATGTTTGGTGATTCCTTGTAGAAGTGAATCCAATAGTTTAGCCTACCTGAGCCTCTGGGTTTGAAGAGAAGAAGGGTGAATATCCTTGTTGTTACCTTGACCATTTCCTTGGTTCTTAGCAGATCATACATGTGGAATCCTGTATAAGACTGGTTGAGTTGAACTCCCATGTTTTATAAGTCTGAGAACTGTCCACGGTCACATCTGCATAATGAAGTTTAGCTAGTAAGTCATTGTATATGCAGATTTTATCATGTTTTAGGTGGACCCGACTCAGTGTGTGGAACTCAAAGTAGGAGGATCAAATCATCATCAATTAGTCTTTTCTTGCCCCTCAGTTTGTAGGAATGAGCTGACGCTTGTGAGCTAGACAAAAATCCCCAGGTATGGTTTGCATTGTCGCTTTTAGAACCAAGGGATACAAGAAAAATCACTAACAAAATTGTGACTCTACTGGGGAGTAAGATGCAAAAATCTTGTTAAAGAAATAAGAATCTCTGGTGTTTTATTGATTGAATCAAATTTCAGTTGAGTTTGCCCATCCAAGTCGCGCTAACAAAATGGTGACTCTATTGGGGAGAAATGGATTGTTGTAAAGTCAAAAATGACTAACTAATTATCATCCATTTCTTGATTAGTTTATTAAATCTTAATCCCATACTTGTTTTGGGTGGCAAATCTGTTTGAATTTGGAGAGTCCTGGTTGTTTTGTGCTAGTGTAATTTGTGATTATCAGTTGTTATTTGATGTTTAAGATCAACAAGTTTAAGACGTTTGTTTTGTTGCTTGGCTAAATCAATATTTTGAATCTGATTTCAAGAAAAAGAGTCAGGAAAGAAATCTGAAATTTTTTTAGATCTATGTGTAAGAAAAGCCTAGAAGCTTTCATGGCAATGAAAGTAAAGAGGATTGTGCAGCTCTGCTGAATTAGAGAAAACCTAGAATTGAAAAGAGTTTGGAAAATGACACTTGTTGTTTGAGAGACTTCCTCTGTAAGGAGGTGGCGACTCTACAATGAAAGAACCTGATGAAGCTACACAAAAGGCTCTAAATCCGTAGTGTTTCAAGTCAAGAAGCAAAGAGAACAACTGCTGCAAATTTCATCCAGGTAATCCTCTTATTTGTTGAAAAGAAAAGTCCCTTCATAGGTGAATAAGTCACTAAGAAAAGGGAAAGAGATTAAAAGTTTTGTCATATTTCTAGGTTGAAAGTTTCCATTTCAAGAAATTAGAAATATGTTGTGGTTTCATGAAGAAAGTGATGGTTTTGAAATCAGATAGAAATATTTTTCATAAGAATAGAATGTATTGTTTTTTTTTTTGATTGGTAACATTTTGTATTGATATTGAAGTATGAGAATTACATTATAAAGCCAATTTCATTTGGCTGCCCCATTACATTCACATTGCTTAATTATCTACCCTCACATCTCACACTATAGACGTAATACTAAAAGCAAAATGATATTAACATCCAAAAAAACAACAGTGCCTTCGAAGATACACCTATAGCTAAAGTTGATGCAAATACAAAATGCATCACCACACCGGGCAATTCCCAAAATAGAGATGTTGGAATATGGCCCACCACAGAGTAGGCCACCCCACCTAATTTTCCTCTAAACCAAGCTACAGCATCCTCCTTGGAGAAGTTTGGGATGGCATGGGTCTCCTCCCCTGTGACCTTGTGCTTTCCCTTTCCGCGTGCAGTCGCCTCACCAATCAGTGATGTATCAACCCACATTTCTGCATTTGTGGGTTCCTTGGTCGCTTCTCATCCTCCTCTGACCAAGTGATGCCTCAGGGGTTCCCCTAGAGGGTGCACACTCTTCCTAGGGGTCATCTTGCTGAAGCCCTTATGTTCAGCCTCCACCTCCCCAATGTTCACCTTTAGGAGGGAGAGCATCTTCTGCCACACCTTGGAAGCCTTCAGTAGATGTACTTCCTGAGGGGTAGTTGATGACCAAATCACCAGGGGTTGCATGGAGCTATCTCCACCTCCAATTTGCCTCCACGGTTCCAATCCCATGTCCATCCTGACAGCCAACTCGGCCCTATTGACGATTTCATCTACCCCCAGCAACCACTGTGGATTAATGCTTTCATGAATAACCTTACAGACCTCTTCCTTTGACTCCCCAACCATCAGTTCCAGAGAAACAAATAGAGATGCAATGTCTAGATTCAACCTCCTCCTCTAGTAGGCATCCATAAAATTCAGGCCGAAAAAATCCATGACAGCATTCAGAAAGGCCGTATCTTCAAAGAGGAAGATATGCTTTAGATGCCTAACCATGACATTCCCCTTGTAGGTCTAGGTTTGGTTGCATGATTCCAGTGCAAAGTTTTCTTCCATTTCGACTGCTTTGCTTCAAACCTACCCAAAGTGTGCCGAGAAAAGGCCAATTTCCACTTTAAATGCATCCAAGAAGGATCTAGAAGACGCACCTATACTTACTTCTTGTGAATTATCACATGCGTGGCATTACTCTCTAATGAGTGTTTAATACAGGTAATAATTATGCATCCTTATAACAAGTGGACGAAAAGAAATGGAAATCGATTTCAAATTAATCCTTTTTGAGTAGAGTGAAATCTTCGAGTGTGGCATTATGATTTTTGAGGGGTTTACTTGCTCCTAGGTTTGCCAATTTATCAGCCTCCCCATTTGCTTCCCTATACACATGGGAAATCTAGAAATCCTCAAATTTTAACAAGAAGCATCTAATCTGTTTAATATGCTTGTCGAGGTGCCATGACTCCAGGTTGCCTTTCTTGATCCCATTTATGATGATCTCGGAATCTCCTTCTATGTGAACCTTCCAAAAGCCCATTTTTACTCCCAATAAAGTCACCTCTTTTGTAGCTTCACACTCTGCCTCATTGTTGGTTCCATCTCTTAACCTCTTTGCTATGAGCGCTACGATGTTGCCTTCATAGTCCCGAGCTATGCATCCATTCCCAAATGTGCTTGGGTTACCTTTGGCTACCCCATCAAAATTAATTTTGATCCAACCTTCATCTGGTGGTTTCCAAGCACACCTCATTCTTCGTAGGTAAGGAGTAACCCTTGAAGGCCCATTAACGGGGTGAAATTTGATAGTGGGAATCTTGGCTTGAATCTGAGTGTCAAACCTTATGAAGTAGGGGTTGTGCTTGCATGATGAGGAGGAAGATGAGGAGATGAATTCTTCTATAGCCCTTTATAGTCACTGGCCGAAGGTAGCAAGCCCCTCTTCCTTTCCTTGGAAGATTCTCCTGTTTCATTCCTTCCACAGTTCCCATAACATTATTGATGGGATTACCTTCCATGCTGCTCAAAAAATTGACCCCTGATTCATCTCTGACCACACTTTCAACCATCCTTCCAAGGTTTTTGATATGGGGTAGGCCCATCCCAACTTGGCTTTGGCCATGTTCCACACTTCCTGGGAGAAGAAACATTGTAGTAGAAGGTGATCGACCATTTCTTCTGCCTCCTTGCACAGTGGACATCTGAAGGGTCCCTTAAACCCCATATGCTGGAGTCGTTTGCCTGTAAGGATTTTTCCATTGCCTGCGAGCCAAGTGAAGGCACCGGCCTTGGGAAGGCATTCGTTACTTCAACACAGGTTCATCTCCCAATCAATTTTGTTATGGTTCCCTTCCAGAAGCATGTACCCAAGCTTCACTGAATAAATGCCACTTTTGGCACCACTCCAAATGAGCTGGTCCTCCACGGGAGATGCAATTAATTCTCTTCCATCTAGGATTTGTCTCATGCATTCCTTGTCTTCGTTATTGATTTCCAGCATTGTGGGGTCCTTCCAATTCCTTGGGTAGCCCATGTCTGATGGCTAGTTATCTATATAGTCTCTAACTCTGGTACCCCACAGTTGCTGCATAAGTGCGATCACTCTATGGGGAACCCCAGAGGAAGCCAAACCCTGTCCCCCATCCCATGAGTTATGCCAGAATTTAGCCTTCTCCTTGTTCCCTATATTCCATGTTAGGTGGCCAGTGATTAGTTCTCTACAACTGAGGAGGAAGTTCCATATGGCCGAACCTCTCAGAGGATCCGATCATCTTCCTGGTTGTCCAAGTTTTTGGCTCTCAGGATTTTAACCCATCTCTGCTTCCCAGCATAGAACATCTGCCAGACGAGCTTGGCACCTAGGGCTGTGTTGAAGAGAAACCAATCCTTCACCCCCGCTCCTCCACCACCTTTTAGTTTTCTCACCTGTGACCAAGCCATTAAGGGGAGCTTGTCACCCTCTTTTGAGCCATTCCATAAAAATTTCCGCATGCTCTACTGTATCAGCTAAATCTCTTTTTTGGGAATTCTGAAGCATACCATAGAGTATATTGGCATCACCGAGATTACAACCCAAATCATGGTGATCCTCCCAGCCAACATAAACCACTACCATTTCTAGCTATCCATTCTATCCCTGTAATCTTCCACCAACTTTTTCCAGATAGGGCTACTCCCCACGCTACCGAACAGAGGGGAACCAAGGAATTTCCCAATCTATACGCCAAAGAGACCAGCAATGGATTTTTGTAGTCCTAGTCCTGTGTGGAAAAAATAGCTTTCAGAATTCTTCCAGTTTACTGACTATCCTGACGCCAAGCTATAATCAATCAGCACCTATTTCATCACCTTGGCTTCTGCCATCAAAGCCACCCCATAAAAACAAGTATCATCTATGAATTGTGAGTGGGATGTAGGAGGTATCCCATTCGCAATTTGTATACCTTTCTAAGCCCCACCCAATCTATATTTGGAGATTAATCTCCCTAGAACCTCAACCAGGATGATAAATAAGAATGGGGAAATTGGGTCACCTTGTCTGATGCCCCTCCTAGTGCTAAAAAACCCCTGTGGGCTGCCATTGATGAGAACCAAAACTCTGAAATCTAAGATCATTCTTCTGATCCATTTTAGCCGGCTTTCCCCAAAGCCAAAACTCCTCAAAATCTCAAGCATAAACCCCCTTATCTACTCTGTCATAGGCTTTGCGGATGTCAAGTTTGAGCATCATATGCCTAGCCTTACCTTTGTTGGCAGTATGTATCACCTCGTGGGCCACAATGATACCATCCACAATGCTACGGTTGGGTGTAAAGCCACTTTGTTCTAGGGAGATAAGAGAGTCTAAGAGAGTTTTTAATCTATTCACAACAATCTTAGTGATTATTTTATAAAAATTATCACAGAGGGAAATGGGTCTGAAATAATCATACATTGTTGGCTGCCCTTTCTTTGGGATGAGGGAAATTAAGGTGTTATTAAAGTGTTTCAGAATAAAGCCTTGTCTTCTTGACTCCTCCACCACCCGTAGCAAATCATCTTTGAGAAGCTCCCAAAACTTTTGGTAAAAAAAGGCCTGAAATCCATCCGGCCCTGGAGCCTTGTCTCCACCCATATCAAAAACCACAGCCTTGAGTTCCCCCATCGTGATTGTGTTCATGAGTGTTCTATTGTAATCTTCTAATACAATGTTTGGAATGATTCTCAATACCTTATTCTCTGTTGTCTTTCTATCTACCTGTTCCTCTTGCCAAAGTGCCGAGAAGAAATCCACTGCTTCTTTGTTGATGCTGTCAAAGTCTTCCAAGAGGGCTCCGTTCCTATCTTTTATGGAAAGAATGTAGTTTATGTTCTGCCTAACCTTCAAGGAACTGTGGAAGAATTTGGTATTCCTATCCCGTGCTCTCAGCCAGTTCTCTCTTGATTTCTATTTGTAATGTATCTCCTCCCTCTTCAATATTTTTGAATATTTTCCCATAAGGGTTTGTTCAGTTTGGAATTCTACCTCATCCATCCCATGTCCAACACCTTGTTGTTTAGGGCCACCAAGTCTGCCTCAACCTCTTCTCTTGCCTTGAAGATGTTGCTAAAATGAAGGTGGTTCCATTCCTTTAGTTTTAGCTTGAGGTGTTAAAGTTTGGAGAAGAACTGAAAGGCAGCATTGCCATCAACCCTAGGTCCATTTAGCCACTAATCAGCAACCAAATCCTAAAAACCCTCCACCCAAAGCCACATCTTCTCAAATTTAAAAGGACACCTAATCGGGATCCCGTCCTGCTGGACCACCAGCGAAACTGGATAGTGGTCGGAACTTGACAATCCCAAAATGTTACCTTCGAACACAATAGGTAGAGCCTACCATTCACATACCAAAAAAATCCTATCAAGTTTCTCAGCGATGTGTGAAAAACCTTTTCTTCTATTTGTCCACATGAAAAGGCCACCTTTGACAGGGACCTCCCATAGGTGATTGTGTTGTACAAAGTTCTGAAAATCATTCTGGACTGGGCCTAGGGTGCGAGCCCCTCCTTGTTTGTCTGCCAAGTTGAGAGTAGCATTGAAATCACCTACTACCATTCAGAATTAATTCCCCAGTGTTGCTAGAAAAAGACCAGTCTCCTGCCATGCTGCCCTCTTCTCATTAGATTTGGTGGGTCCATAAACATTGATCAAGACCCCTAATAGTTTGACAGTAAAGGAAGAGAAGCGAAAATCTTGCCAACTCCTCTTCTTGATTAGGGGCTCACCTTTGAGAAGTCTAGGGTTCCACAGAATTCCCAGGCCCCCTGAAGCCCCCATAGATTTGACAAAAAAACCAGACCACCACTGTCTAACACCTAACCTTTGCAACCTGCTTAACTTCCATTTTGGTTTCTTGAATGAAGACAATATCCTCTTTCGCCTGATCGAGAGCTCTCTTGATCATGCATCTTTTGTTAGGAGCATTGCAGCCCCTAAAATTCCATCTAAGGAACTTCATTTCTACCCAGGAAGGACCATGTCCCTCCCGGATCTCAGACGGGTTTGACCCTTCATGCTGCTAGCGTCCTCTAGCAGCTGCTAAATAATTTTCCTACCCCTATTATTCGAGCTGTTATTGACATTGCATTTTTTTGCTTGGGATTGAGAGACAGTACACCTTTCAGAGAGATCGAGCTCATCCCTGTAAGTAAGTTCTCCCTCCTCCATGAGCTCTTCAATCTCTAGGAGATTCCCAAGGAAGGGGATCAACATCCTCATGGGGGACCTGAAGGGTAGTATGTCTTGCACTTGCACCTCCTCACCCCTACCCCATTCTGGATCAACCGGCTCAGCCTCAATGGATTTATCCAAGTTCACACTCTACACCTTAGTATCTGGGTCCAGGTTTGCACTATCTTCCATGACCATGCGGGAGTCCTCTTCAACCGCCCCGAGAACTAACTCCACGGTAACTTCTTGTTGTGGGTCTTGAGGGTAGTTTCCTTCCAGAGCCTTAGCTGTGATTCATCTTGTGCCGAAGTGATTAATCCCGTCACATGAGACCGCCACTTCTCCCTCCCTCTCTTCTAGAATTTTTCCTACAACTGTCTCCCCAGGCCTGGGATCCTCTCCATCCCAAGATTTGGAGGGTCCTGGTTCCCGTGTGCCTACGAAACCTGCTGGAGATTCCTTTATCTTCTTTTTGCCATTCCTTTTAACTGAGCATGTCTCCACCATGTGTCCCCATTCCTTGCAGCTACTACATCGGTTGTTTTCTTCCTCTACCTCTATTTCTTGCCACCAATAGCCCTCATCCATTTGAATCTCTATTGCATGTGGCAGTAGCAGATGTGGCTGCCACATAATACAAATTCTTGCGTATTGGCTAAAATCCTTCTATTCAATAAATTCATCCACTTTGATGAACTTCCCCAATTTATCTCCTATCATCTTGAAGATCCCCAGGGTCTAGTATTCATACGAGAGATTGTATAATCTGATCCAAATGGTAACCTCTTCTATTTTTACCTGTTTAGGGTTAAAGTTGGGAATCCAAGAATAGAAGCCAACTCCCTCCATCAAGAAGGACCCATTAAACATGACTCTTTTTTTGTCATGTTTGGATGCCATGATTAACAAGAAGAAACCGTTGGTAAGGGTTTTAATGATTACTTCCTGCCCCCAATTCTCGTTGACCCAACAACACAGTTTGGGAAATGGTGGCCACCCACCTCCCCATTTCAAGAAAAATGCTCTGTCCTTAAGCATCTTAACTGAAGTCTTCCATTCCTTTGTGTCTACTTGAATGTCTATCACCTTGTTTTCTGCTAGGGATGGGACATCTTTTGTGAATCTTCTAGATGTTAACAGCCACCCCTCATGTCTTCGTATTCATTTCTAGTTAGTTCGTGTCTCCTTCCCTTGGGTAGTGGCCAAAACATCCTTTCTGTGAGGTCTAGCCGCTAATCTGCGGGTATGTTCCTGTCTATAGTTGTTCTCCTGGAAGACACCGTAGGGCCGCAGGGGTTTCCATGGTTGTCTCTGGCCATTTTGGGCTGGCCCTGGCAGCCATCTCTACCTACCGACGCCATCACTACAAAACCCTAATCTCCTCCTACGCTCTACCATCTCAACATCCATATGTTGTAGAATAGATGAATAGAATGTATTTTTGAGTAAATAGTTCAAATGGAAATTCCAACTCTCATGGAGGGAGATATGTTTTCTAGATCTAAAATTTATGAGCAAGATCTTGAAAATGTTGATAGAAAAAGTGATACTTTATTGATAAATCAAAAGATCCAAGAAAAAGCCCAGTTGATTTTGAGAGAAAGGGTAGGAGAAAGAAGAAAAAAAGAGTCAGCATATTCATTTTATCAAAGATTTTCTAGTGTAGTTGATAAGCTTATAGCGGATATTGACTTTCCAGAATTAGAGTGGGTGCAATTATTGTTAGAACTTTGTATGCCAGAATCGCTTGATTGGTCAACATCTCTTAGAGAAGAGGCATCTAAACTTGTTAGAAGATGGATTGATGAAATTGAGATATCTGAACTTGAAAGTGTAGATGATGTTGAATCTAGTTCAAGATATGATGATGATACTGAATCTTATTATGCTGATGATGAAGTAGATGAACATCAGATTGATGAAGATGAATATTTAGTAAATAATTTTTCATTTCAGTTTGTAGATTTTTTGTCTATTCAGCACAATAGTGTAGACTTACTGTCTCAATTTAAGGAAGACTTTAGTGAGCACAAGGAGAATGAATATGACGCAAATGAAAGTTGCTATAGTGATTTCCTTGCACAAGAAGATATGATCCACAAAGTTTCAGTCCTTGTTTCAAATAAGAAATATTGTTTTCAATCCATGTTATTAAATGGGGATGTCCAAGGGAGCATTTGTCAGGAATTTGAGGAAGAAAAGGATAGAGAATTGTCAGATTTTGAAAATAGACGTGCATATGTTGTCCCAAAACCAACACCTTGTCATATAGCTGATTATTTTGATAAGATCATTGAGGATTTTCTTTTTGAAAATGATAGCTATAGTTGTTCTTCACAAATTAATAGCAATGATGATTGTTCAACTCCTAATGATTCTGATTAAAAAATTTCCATCCTTGATGAGGGTTACAATTTAGAAATTGATGGTGGGTTTAACGAAGTTTCTAACCCACTCTTTAATGATGAAATAGATATAAATCAGCCAATGCTTTGCTATTCATATTTTGAGAAAGGTTTCCATGAAGTTTCTAGTGGTGAACTAAGTATGAAATCAAAGGTTATGGTTCATCATGCTTCCCCTAATTCTTTGCATGATACCATGAGATTCTAAAGTTTCTCTGCATGACCACATGGGGCACGCATCCATAGTCAGAGCCACTATTGGGACTAAAAAATGCAGTAAGGGTTTTTGAAGTACCATGTTAAAATTTTGCATTTTGACCCCCTATAAGTACTTTTTGAGCCTATTTGCCCTGATGATATCTTGAGGTCTACCATGCATGTCAAGTACTCATCACCTTTGTTTTGACATTTGATGACATCCCAGTTCATCAGTTTCAAGTTTTAAGTTGTTTCGTGATATCTTGTTTTGAGCACTTGTCCATTTTGCATTTACTGCCTAAGTGTCAATTTGCTGTAACGGGCCTAGTTTGTATTTGAATAACTTGCGTCTAATTGAGTTTCATGGGTCACCATTTTGGGAATGTTGAGCATGTATATCAGAAATCCTATATTTTAAATCCCAAGTTATTTCGAGTCCGTTTGATGGGTTTTCTGATCCCTCAAAGTTGGTCTTCCAAAAATGTCTTGTTTCTTTGTCCTGAACATAATTTTGAGTAGCCCTGTTTGACCAATTGTAAGTTTTGACCTTGTGACCTAATTGAAAAATTCGGTCAAATACTTCTTGAGTCTTTGTCTTTAGGTCATGACAAGTCCATTTGGTCAGTTTGCTAAGCCCATTCCGTTTGCATTTTCTATCAATTTGCCAAATGATGAAATGCAGTTTTCGAAGTAGCCTGCTTGGAGGTTTCCCAGTTTGCACCCAGTTCAAGGTCAAGAAGAATTTAGAGTTGTTTTTCATTGTATACTTCAAGGTGTAATTTACTGAAGACTCTTGGACCTTAACCAATTGATCTGGTCACTTTCTTAAGCCATTTCCAAACCAGACTTCTGCATATTTCACTATTTTATTCAAGAATGTTTCTAATAGGCTGACTTTGGTGTTTGTTGGTTTTTCACCTTATGGTTTTCTGAGTGAGATAATTGTGGATTCATTTTCCTTTCATGGGAGTGAATAAATACCCAAGATTTCACTTCATGAAGGTTTCACTTGATGAGTTTTCAAAGTCAATTTTGAGAGGCAGTTTGTAGTACAGAGCAGAATTGGAGTAAATGAAATGATCATTTTGTAAGAGTTGTTTTCAAGAAACAATTGTGGAATAATTTCCATGACATGTAAGTGTACTACTTGATCCAATGGTGAAGTATCAGAGCATATCTTTCTAATATTTCAATGACTGATCCTGATGAAGTTTACATTGATTCAGCATTTTGCGCTTACACTATTTTTCTGAATTGCTAAGTTTGATTATTTGCATCTTACATCTAAGGATGAATCCGACCAAGCCCTTTTGCATGTGTATTCAATGTGGATAAATGAGTCATTCTTCCAAGTGACAGATCTTTAAGAGGTGATGTGATAACTTTCCAAGTGGCACCTTTGGCAGGGTTTGCACAGGTCTAAATACAGATAGTTGCAGAATATAATGAAATGTCATACTTTGCATATTATTATCTTTTGGCCCGAGTAATTTCAAAGCCATTTTAGTTAATGAAAGTTGTTCATATGTTGGAGTGGAATTTACTTTTTAGACCCCATGGTTGCAAAGCATTTTTCAGTCAGTTTTCGAGGCTTGATCCGAAGGCTACTTGCCAATAATGAAGCCAATTTGCAGAATTGAAATAAATTGTTTTTTAAAGCCCGCCAGTTTGATGCTTTGGGGAATTATTGCGAAATGGTTTATACTTAAAAAGTGAAAGCATATTTGAGGTATGTGAATTTTCTGATGGAAGCCAAAAAAAAGTAGTGTGAATTATAAATTTTAAAAGTCAGTAAAGCCTATCTCGTGGCATGTGTTGTGACAATTTGTATTACACTAATGGGTGCAAAAGTGAGATGCCTTTCGCATTATGGTTTTCTAGTGACATTGTCTGGATGCCCTAAAGGCAAGATTTTTATTTGAGAAAATGGATTGTTCTGGGGACCGTAGCGAGTTGAGATGCACAGGCAAACATAGAGGTAAAAGTTTTTATTGAATACAATTTCAAGTGCATTTTGCGAGTTGAAAAACCAAAGTATTGCAAGAGGCAAACCTCTAGGATAATGAAATTACACAGACTATTAAGAAAATTTTTAAACAAAATCTATGCAATTTGTATAACATGGTAGCTGCGTAAGTCTTGGTCGAGGGTTTATAAGATTTTCTAATTAATAGTGCATTCAGCCAGAACTAAAAGTGAATATCAATCACATTTTTTAGGCTGCAAGCAGATTTTAAGAAAGTTTACAGGTTGAAAATGGTCATTTCTTCATCTATATTCTTTCCCAATGCAATTCTCATGCCCTTGGAGTCTTTTTGACATGGTTTGGACCATTTTTGAAGTAGCAGCAGGCCAAAAAATGACCCAGCAACAACAAAAATGAATTTTATTGGACAACCCAGACAATATGTGATTTGTGAAGATTTTAAAGCATTAAAATGGCAATGCATTTCTTTGGAGGTTTGTGCAAGTTTTGATGGAGGATTTTTTATCACATAAAGCTGCAAAGACTTCCAAGCATGGGCTGCGTAGGCATTTGATGGGGGATTTGAAGTTTTTTTCTTAAATTATAAAATGCAAAAGTGAATCCACAGAAGGGGGTGCTTAGCCCTATGGAGGTAATTGGAGGTGCCAAACAGAAAAAAATGATGCCATGAGTGAGAAGCATTTGGAGAAGTCTCAGAAGTTTAAGAAAAATGAACATAGTTTTATCCCACATGCATAGGGCTGCGAAACTTGTTAGTATTTATATACTAAAGCACTTAGTATATGATTTGAAGAAAGAACCAAGAGGCCATTTGGTGAGCCTCTTGGCTGGAGATTTTGAAATATTGGTGGGCCCCATAATTTTAATGCAAAATATGGAAATGCTTTAAAAACCCAAAACAGATTTATCCCACATTGAGCAGGAATTTGAAAACTTAGTTGTTTATAAGAAAAAGGGCTCACATAGAGATATGAAGATGAAGAGAAGGCTATGCATGTGTAGGAGCCTAGCACTCACCTCAAAAACCATGTCCAAAAGAAGAAGCACCCATATTTTGGCAGGACCCGCAAGGCTGACATGGCAGATGAGTTGTCTTAAGAGGCTACAAATTTTGGTGCGGATCTCAAGGCAAGAAAGATCAATGGATGGATTAATGGCTTAAGGATAAATTTGAAAGGAGGATACCAATAAGCCATTAAGCCATTGCTCCACATGGCATAAGTGACAAGTGGCACCTAGTAGACCGGTGAGCCAATCAGAGGATGCCACGTGGTGCAGGATAGGTGCCAAGTGACACAAATCCAGTGCAATTTAGAGGCACCAATCAGAGATTGACATGTGGTGCCAAGTGGACTTGCAGACCAATCAGAGGGTGAGACTTGGCACAATCTGGTGAGATATGCAGATTTAAATGATTTTTTTAATTTGAATGCATTTCAACAAAGGGGTTAACAAGTGTGCAAGTTCTAAAAAATCATGGGTTGACTTAATGGCTTAAAGGGAAGATGCTCACCATCTAACCTTTAAGCCATTAAGACTAAGTTACAAGTGTCGCAAGCTAGTGCATTCTGGCAAAATAAGGGATTAAATTGAAATATTTAAACAAATTCATCAGAAAAGGCAAAGGGTTAAAAGGTGTGCAAGTTCAGACATATCTAAGGGCTGACTTAATGGCTTAAAGGGAAGATGCTAAACTTCTAATCACTAAGCCATTAAGTCTAAGTGAAAAGTGTCAAGATGAGATGAAATCTGGGCAAAGGAAATATCAAAGTTAAATTTTATCTCATTTCAATAGTCCAACAATTGTAAAAGTAAATAAATTCAAATGCAAATATTTCAAACTTTTGAAGGAAACCTGGACGGGAAGGCAAAGTTTGATTAATGTTTCAGAGGGCAAATTTTGTCCAAAGTATAGAGTATCATATATCACCAGAAAGGTCTCGAAATGGAGATTTTGATTTTGTAGACCATTTGAGGGAAAATCAAATCAGATTCTTGCAGTTGCAGATATTGTGAGGAGCAGACAGGTGTCAGTGAAGGAAATGGTTTTTCAATTTCTCCTATATCTTTCTTCTCTCCTGATTGTAAAAAGGATGTTGAAATTTATGCTGCTGGGAAGTATTTAGGCTCTTGAGTCTTATTTATTTGTGTTCTTATTTTTGCAAATGTACATATGTAGATGAATTTTAATGAAGAATGATAGAATCCGTGTTCAGTTCTTGGCTGATATCTTTGTGTATCTGGTTTTAATTCTTATGTATTAACTTGTAACGCATGTTAATATACCAGTTATAAGGTAGCTGTTATCTTGTTTTTTAAGTTTCTTTCAAGGAGAGAGTCAATCTTGGATACAAGTTCTGAGAATTCAAAGTTTTATACATGAATCTAATGTCCAGGAACTGGAATGAGAAGAGTGATTTGTAAGGCATTTCACTCGGTTTCTTTGAGTTTGGAGTTAAGGTTTACTGGGAATGCATATTTGTTTGACTCTGTTGCCTAATAGATAAGGCACTGGTCCTTTTCTGGTTATGCAATTTCATCATCAAATCATTAAATTCAATTCATTTTTCCTTTCCTATTGAAGAGAAGAAATGTGTAGAAGTTGCATTGAATAGGGCAAATATGTTTGGTGATTCCTTGTAGAAGTGAATATGATAGGTTAGCCTACCTGAGCCTCTAGGTTTGAAGAGAAGAAGTGTGAATATCCTTGTAGTTACCTTGACCATTTCCCTGGTTCTTAGCAGATCATACAAGTGGGATCCTGTATAAGACTGGTTGAGTTGAACTCCCATGTTTTATAAGTCTAAAAACTATCCATGGTCACATCTGCATAATGAAGTTTAGCTAGTAAGTCATTGTATATGCAGATTTTATCATGTTTTAGGTGCACCCGCCTCAGTGTGTGGAACTCAAAGCAGAAGGAGGATCAAATCCTCATCAATTAGTCTTTTCTTGCTCCTCAGTTTGCAGAAATGAGCTAACTCTTGTGAGCTAGACAAAAATACCTAGGTCTGGTTTGCATTTTTTCTTTTAGATCTGAGGGATACAAGAAAAATCACTAACACACGTCACACTCCCCAAATCATCGCTTTAATTCAATTGCTTTATATCTCTATTCTAATGTTATTTCCTGTCTTCTATTCTTTGTAACTTTCTGTAAACATTACCAAAATCAAATCGATCTTAGATGTAGGTTGTACATACTTCATAATATCTTTCTCTAATCTCTCTTTCCATAACTCATCAATCTCGATCTTTGATACCCAAAATACCTCTGTATTTCTGCTTCTGTACTTAGTCGATTCTAGAATTGAATTACCAAAACTTTACTTCAAATCAGTTGATCAATATGCCAGATGTGTTTCCATAAATGTCAACCAAAAAGTGATGTAACACGTACAAAATTGATCACTTGCCAACAATATCTCCCTTTGGCATTGATGGCAACACTTAACAAAAAAATGACTAAGTGTTCCAGCAAAACAAAAACTGTCTCTTCTTTATTTCTCTTCTCTTCTTCTCTCTTCTCCCCATTTATTTATTTTCTCATTTTTATTCTCTCTTCTCCCCCTTTGACAACAATGAAAAAGGTGCATAAAAAGAATAAACTTAGTTCTTGCTCACCATAATGATAACATTTAAAACATCTCACTGCTTTCTTAAATCCATACATAGATTTATTTTATGTTAGCTTGCAATTAAAATCTTTATGACCAAATACGTTACGAATAAAATAGTAACCTTTAAAGAAGTGATTTGTAGCCTGTATCGAAGATTCAAATTTACCAAAATTTGCATCAGAATTTTCAGACTCTTTTTGTAACAAAGCCACCTTCTTTTCTTTTTCATCTAGTAGATCTTTTTGACTTTCAATAAGCTGATTTGCAATATTCAGTTCAACTTGTAAAACTTGTTTATTGTTTTCAAGAGTAGAGACCAGTTTTTTTAGCCTTTTTAATTCTTGTAGAGAAAAAAGTAGTTCTTCTTCTAGATTTATATCTTCATCTGAATTAGATGAAGATTCTATTTGAACAATCTCTATTTTTTAAGTTTTCACTATTTCTGGCATAAATAAGGTTTCTCCATTCTCACGAGAATCATTTGACTCTCCATTAGAGTTTTCTTTTGACAAGAGACTCTTCTTTTTAAAAATTTAAAACCTTTTATTCTGATTCCATGGTTTCTTTTTTAAGGATTTTTCATCCTCTTCACTTTGATCAGCATTAGGACATTTTGCAGCAAAGTGTCCTAACTGCCCACAATTAAAACATTTAGATTTTCCTTGATACCTTTTATTTTTAAATTTACTAACTAACAATGCTTCAAGAGCATATGTTATATCTGAATCACTATCATCCTGTTTTTCAGCTTTACATGTTGTTTCCTTTGAACGAGATCCAACATTATTATTGATTCTCATTTCATAAGCAGTTAAAGTTCCTTTTGCAATTGATGAAGTGTCATTTTAGAGAAATTTTTCTTCTCTTCCAAAGTAGAAATTTTCAAACTTAGGTAAAACGGTTCTGACCAATTTTGAAACTATATCATGTTCTTCAATTTTTTTCTCCTAAACCTTTTCCAGCATTCAAAATTTCATCAATTCTCAAGAAATATGCTGCTATATTTTCATCCTCGTTCATTTTCAAATTATCAAAATGCATTTTCAGAGTTATCAAATTTGACTCCTTTACCTTTTCATCACCCTGATAAATAGTTTCTAGTTTCACCCATATATCATTAGCAGATTGACAATACATGACTTTGACAAACACATCTTTAGTGAGACCACATAGAATAACAAACTTGGCCCTTTTATCAAGTTCATACTTGGTTTTATCATCAGGATCTGTGGGTATAGTTTTGGTAATAGTATAAGTTGAAATGACAAATTCCCACATACGAACATCCAAAGAACTTATAAAAGCTTTCATCATGACTTTCCAAAAAACATAATCTGTACCATCAAATAATGGAGCTCGGGTAAGAGAAGAACCTTCAGCCTGAGCCATTTTGAACTTCCAAAATATCCCTGGATAGTCCCTATAGGAACACTAAAAAGAAACCCTAAGCTCTGATACCACTTGTTGGAAGTAGGGCTTTCTGGAGAGGGGGGTGAATCAGGATAGACAGTTCTCTAATAATTTTAATACAAATATGAAGAGAAATTTTTAACCATTCAGATCCAATATTAAAGTTACTAAAATAAAGAATAGAAAATTAGAGCAAGATACAACTCACAACAAAGGAAGACACTAGATATTTGTGTTGAGTGGGAAACCCTCAAAACCTTTCTGTCTTCTCATAGGGAAAAAAACCACTCCAATGAATCCTTCCATTTTATTGAGCAACAACTCTTCTGTTACAACATTTTGTAGCTACAACTGCTAGGAGCTACAACTCCTACTTATTCCTTTACAAGGTATTTCTTTCACAAGGTATACATGTACATAAAATGCATATCTTGAATCATATACATTTATATACACATATAGATGTACGATTTTTCTTTCAAATCAATAAGTTCCTTTTCAAAGAGATGTGATTATGCACTATAAAAAACAACTCACATACAGTTCGCACTCACACATCCTTATAAATACTTCAAATAAGCATGAATTGTTTAAGAGAATCCATTACAAATAAGTAACTGTATTAAGATACAAACAACTATTTATCTTTACACGGGTATCTTCAAACCCTCCGTTAGAACCATTTTTAGGAGAAACTTTCATAAGAACTACTGCTGAACCATAAAAACATAATTTGATCGAAGAGAAGCAAAAAGAAGTTGAACCATAATTACCCAACTGCAAAAAATAGAAAGAACTTTTTACTCGTGAGACATAACTTCTTAGCCTTTGAAATAAAAAACAAATGAGCACAACTGTCACCAGTAAACTGTTGGTTTGTAATTGTGAAACATGAAGAAAAATTGTTTCAAGGAAACCATATACAAGTTCCCCAACATGTTATTGTAATTCCAAATATGCAGCCAAACATAAACCCTTAAGCTGGTTGTTTTGGCCTTCCTGGAGACTAATTGAGATTTCAAAATAGAAGAAGCTTATTCACACTATCACCACAATGATTTTATCAATTTCTCAGCTCATTAATCCAAACTTTTCATTAAGTTTCAAATATGATAGAACCCTTCAACATATTTCTTGTCTTGATCTATCAGAGAAATCACAGTGAAGACGTCATATACTTGTGTAAGACCATAAATAAGTTTTACCTCCTCTTAATAACAACTATTTGCATACTAAAGAACAATGCTTTCCCCCTTTTTACAAAGTTCCCTTCAAACTCATTGTGACATGAAATAAGAACCAGATACAAAGAGGAAATAAAATGAGTCTGAGAATATCATAGAGATAATAAAGTCAAATCCAAAGCATATACAAGACTGCTATGAAAAGAAATATACCAAGATACTAGTCAATATCTGTCATGTTGTTGAAACAATAACCCACAACCGATCTGGATAAAGAATCTGGTTATGTCAAGAACAAAAGAAAAACCCAGAAAAAATGGTAGCAATAGAATCACAACACAGCTAGGAAGAACATACTTAAAACCCATCAAAAATATCACACTTGTGCAGACCCAAAAGTAACAACCAAGCTCTTAATCATGGCAGCCCAAAATAGCATAGTGAAGTATTTCGAATGATTTTCTAGAAGTCCCTAATGAAAGCATAAATCATTTGAAATCTACAATAATGGTTTCCAAGTGGCACCATAGCAATTCTAAAAAGTGGGTACGAGGATAACCAAACCCAAGAGTAAAGTAACCTTTACAAATGTTGTTACCATTTTATTCTACTGTCGTAGATGTCGAATCACAAGGTGTAGTAACTATACCATATGTTACCTTTTTTAATTACAATGTGTATGCCATGTAAGAAATGTATTTTGCATCAATGGAAAAATAATAGCCAACAACCATGTCATCACAACAAATTATATATGTTAACAATGTGCCAGGAAATTTAAGGAATTATTTACCACAGGTGACTGGAGGACAGAGGCAGAAAGTTACAGAGTTTGTATAGGAAAATGATTCTTTACAATCTGAAAATGGATGATATTCCAAATCAACTAAGGAGATCTACCTGGGAGAGAAAGCAACCAACAAAATTAGATGACTATGAATTAATTTCTCTCTGATGAGGCAGAGCCTACAACTTTTAAACAAGCTTACAAAAATGTGAATTCAATGAAATGGATGGAGGTGATGAATGAAGAAATTGAGTCTTTGTGTGCAAATGAAACATGGGATTTGGTTCCTCTTCCAACAAATTGAAAATCACTGAAAGAATAAATGGGTATAACATGTGAAAGAGGAAGATGGAGGTCATAAATGTTACAAGGCCAAATTGATTGTGAAGGGTTTTGCTAAAGAAGAAAAAGGCATTTATTTAAGGATATTTTTTCATCTATTGTGAAAATACACACTATTTGAGCAATGTTATGTTTGGCAGTTGTTTGGGATCTTGAACTTAAGAAATTTTTCTTCATAGAGATATTGAAGATGAATTGTATATGGAGCAACCTGAAGGTTTTGCACTACAGGGTCAAGAACATTTATATTCCAGATTGAAGCAGAGTTCGTATGGGCTCAAGAAAACCCTAAGGAAGTGGTACCTTAAGTTTGATAGCTTCATGACACAAAAACATTTCACTCATTGTGAATTAGACCCATGTGTTTATTAGAAGAAGCTTGCAAATGGTGAGTTTTTCATTCTTTTACTCTATGTTGATGATATGTTGGTTGCTAGCACTAGTGTGAGGATTGTTCGGGAGTTGAAACAACAATTATTTCAACAATTTGCCATGAAATATTTAAGGGTAATGAAGAGAATTATTGGGATGAATATAATAAAGGATAGAAATAAGGGACAACTCAGATTATCTCAAGAAAAATATATTCTAAAAATCTTAGATAGATTCAATATGAAGAATGCCAAACCTGTTAGTACTCTTTTGGCTAATCATTTTTGCTTATCTTCAGCTATGTGTCCTAAAACAGAAGAAGATCAAGAACCCATGAAGGGTGTTCCATATTCATCAATAATTGGTAGTCTCATGTATTCCATGATTTGTACTCATTCGGATATTGCTCATGCAGTGGGAGTAGTGAGCAGATTTATGAGTAATTCGGGTAAATCACATCGACAAGCAGTGTAGTGGATCTTTAGGTATTTGAAAGGTACTTCACATCATGTTTTATGTTTTGGTGGAAAGAATACTCAAATACATGGATACATTGATTTGGATATGGCTAGAAACTTGGATAAATGTTGCTCTACTACCGGTTATGTGTTTACTTTTGCCAGAGCAATGATAAATTGGGTTGCTCGGTTGCAATAGGTGGTTGCACTTTCAACTACTGAGGCTAAATATATTTATCTCACTGAAGAATCAAAGGAAATGATATGGTTGCAGTAGTTGTTAAGTGACCTATGGTGTAAGAAATCATTTTTTACTCTGTTTTGTGATAGCAATAGTGCTATTCACTTGGCCAAGAATTATGCCTTTCACAATCAGACAAAGCATATAGAGTTGTGATATCATTTTATTCACCATGTTATTGAAGCGGGTAAGCTCATGGTGTAGAAAATTGACACGAAGTTGAATCCAATTGATATGTTGACAAAGGTAGTATACAGGGAGAAGTTCAAATTCTATAGAGCTTCTCTCGGACTTGTCCAACTCTGACAATAAACCTGCAATGGGGGGATATCTCTCAGCAACTATTTGGTCTTCAAGTGGGAGGTTGTTGGGGTCAGTGAAGCCCAAATATTCTAATTATATCTACACTTTCTGTCACACTCAAAACAAATATTTCTTTGTAACTGACATCTTGTTTTTGGCAGGTTTTGCTAATTTAGAAGTTGATTGTTGTGATGGATTTTTCCATCTTGAAAATGAGACTAAATTATAAAAGAGTGGATGTTGCTCGAATATGTGTTGTATTCAGAATTAATAAAAGAGATAACCCCTGAAAGTGGACGTAGCCACTATTGGGTGAACCACTATAAATCTTGTGTTCTTTTGTGTCTTTTAAATCTTTTAATTTTCGTGCTTGTCTTCTGCAATTTTTCATCAAAAGGGCTTGAACTAAAAGAAATAATTTTTTTTAAAGTAAAATTTTTTCATATTTGTGTTAATATTATTTTAGATTTAGTCTTAAAATATGATAGTTTTTCATATTAGAATATGTAAAATATATAATATTTCTATAAAAGGCTTCAATAATTATATTTTTAATTATTAACATAATTTCTTATCTTATTATATTAAAATAAAAATAATTAAAAATAAAATCATAAAAAAATATAATATCTAATAAGAGAAATATTTTATACAATTTTAATGTTCATGGATATTCATAAATTTAATTAGCAATCATAATTTGAAATCTTTTAGGTTGTGACAATAACTCATTGGATATGAATGCAACTCATAGGGAAAGTAAAACTGTACTATAGAAAAGATATAAATACCTATGACTCTCACTCATCATTATGCAACATAAATAAGCCTACCTAAGCAAGCTACACTAGGTGTAGGAAAATACCTAATTGACTAATACAATTGAATAAAAAAATCACTTCAACAAAATCTACCTTGGAATTAGGCTAAATATATTTGAAACTTTTGGAATGACCATCTTTAGATGTAAATTGATAAATGGATCTCAATACTAATTTTAGCTCCTTACATGATCCTTTGGTGCATAGTACAATTAATGTATCATTTTATAATGAAGATGATGAAACTTATAATATATTATTAAATATAAAAATAGAGATATGGATATCTTCACAATACTCACAATATGATAGTTTTGGAATCATTGTAATGATTGAACATACAAACAATTTGTACAATTCTATTCCTCCTAACTAGCTCAAATTCCCTAGATTGAAACTACATGTAGGAAATGTTATACACGAAATTTGCACCCTAGGTCAAGTTCTCATAGTCTTGATAATCTAGTATAACATGGGAATCATTTCCAGGTGTGGGACCTTTGCTAATTGAAATGAAACCTCCAGATTCTAGGCGGTTCCTCTTGGATAATCACCCAAAATTGCTTCTTGTGCTTGAAAGTAAACTGGATAGGAAAAGGGATAGAAGGAATACTGAAAGGGAAATGACCGGTAAGCAAACTATCCTACTGGGTGATACACCAAAACACATGAATCACAATAAATTGACTGAGAATTAACATGAAACCATGAATAGAGACAAGTATCCTTCCTTAGATAGGTCTGTAATAGAGTGTTTCATAGATAGGCCTGAAGAGGAAAGAGGCTATTCAGGGGAAGAGAGAATTCCTTAAACAATAGAATTTCTAATGGGGTAAACACAGATTATAACCTGCAAACAAACATCCATTCTAGCATGTAGGCACATAAATGAGGCAAGGAAGCCAGGGATGGATTGAATCTGCAAGACTAACTAAATCAAATCATTCACACTAGTACACAATCATGCAAGAAAGAAAGAATAACTTGAGAGAACTCACAGTTTTTCTAATAAACTATCGATATATTATGCTTCAGATAAGAAGAATACAAATCAGAAAAGGCCCAAGGATAGAGAAGATGTCTCATAAAGTCTTCACATAATCTGGATTCTAATGAGAAATTACAAACATGAAAGACCTAAGGGTAGAACAAATGCCACAAAAAGTATAACAAATCTCCAAAAACTAACTCCAAAAGGAGAACTAGACTACTTATATACACCCTCCTCTGGCATGCAAGCTCAAGAGTCAATTTGATTCTAAAATTAGGGTTTTATTAAATTGGTAATAGAATAATCAGAAACCCTAATTGTGTCAATTCTACTATTTAATGCCATTAGAAATATCCCTGATCGATCTTATATGTCTAAATATATTTTCCATTGCCATAACTCTACTTTGAGAAGTCGACTAATCCATCTACTTCCCTGTGCCAGTATCTTTAGAATCATTGCCATCATCCACCTTAGTAGCATTGGTGTCATCTTCTTTGGTGTCCATGTCCTTAGCAACGTCGGGTCCTATATTTGTATCCCTGGGGTTCTACCCCTCATCTTGCTGCTATTGTTCCTCGGCCTTACCTGCCTAGATGTTTTCTTCCATCAGAATATTTTCTAGAGGTGGGTGAGGTATCTAGCCAAAGTTTAATAATGCAGCCGCTGATACTACCTCACCGAATGTTGCCTTCTTTAGAGGTGACATCTGGAGCATGGTATCTGAGGTTACTGTTGTTCCCATAGGTCTGGTTCTCTCGGATGATGCCAGTTGCTCAGCCTGCATTAGCCTATCCTTCATGGTGCTTGCCACCTATATCTCCAGAATGTCAGAGACGTTCATTTGTTCAGGCTCTTTCCCTAGTTCTATCCAGACTTCCTGCTCTTGGGAAGCTCCTTTCTCTGGGGTTTTCTCCTCAAGAGGGATCACCACTTCCTCTTGGGAAGGAATTTCTTCTACTGCCTTCCCAACATCCCCTTGTAGGTTCACTAGTTCATCCATCCCAAACATGTCATCAAACTCATCATGCAGAGGGGAGGTCTTCGGGGGATTCTTGGGTTGATTGTCTGGCTCCGGAGAGTTCGAGGAGACAATCTGTATTTATAGGATGCTGGGCATTCCAAGCTCTGGCTCCACCTTTGGCTAAGGATTAGTCTTCTTCTTCTTCCTCCTTGTTACCAATGGGGGCTCTGCATCCAACATGGCTACCTGCTCTTCCTCCACCCCAGTCCTTGTTACTCCGACCATTAATGCTGCAAGTGAAGGGGAAGTGGGAGGGCAGACAAGTCCACTCATAATGGTCAGAGTGCCAACTGAGTAATTAACTTTTCTTTCATTTGCTAGGAGGCGGCCAACATTTTCTACATTTGTTCTACTATGAGAGTGGCGGCTGGGACTTGAGACGGGGTCCCTACTTTCCTCTTTCCTTTGTCCTCACCTTGCGAAGAGGTTCTGGCCCCAAAAGTTGAACCCTGTACAAACGGGCCAATTTTACGTGTACTCTTTGGTCATGCCTTCTTGAAATATGTGTGACTGCACTCGATCATGTCATGGGTGAGGTCTTGTATGTTTGGTCCCTCTTGTGCATCACAATTTACTATAGGGAGGGCCATTTTATCTATACCATTTTCTTTGTATTGTTGGTCTATAGTGGACCCAGTATTTGAGAAGTCATCCGGGAACTTCTGAAGCTTGAGCCTCTTCATCATCCCCATCATCATCCAGATGAAATTTTGATTCCAGAATTTAAAGTCATCCTGGCAGTCTTCCCAAAAGTCCTCCATGTGAAATTCATGGGGCTCTGATGCTCAAGGAAGTGCCAATGCAATTTTGCCAAGCGGATCAAAATTATTCCACTCCAGATAGAACTTTGATAGTCCCAGACTTTTGAACTCATTTTCAGCCTCATTTGCTATTGCCAGACTATAAGAGTAATTCCCACAAGTGATTGGGAGTGGGACATTTGTTACCTTCTTCATTGTGAAGAGGGCGTGCAGGTCTAGGATCTACCTGTAGTATTCTAAAAGAATTATTTTATCCCCACAATGCTTGGGTAATAAATAGGGTTTCCTGGAGAAGCTGGTCACCCAAATGTAGGTGTGCTATTGAAATTGAATATAATAATGGCCATAGGTTCTGACCAAGTCCATTGCCTCCTTGGAGAGCCACTATCTGACATCTCGAGTAGGTGTGAGGAGGTTGTAGTAGACAAAGGCATCGTTCACCCGACAGAAGCTGAGGAAACTAGCCTCCCATTGGATTTGTGGGAAATAATCTTAGGGAGCATTCTAGCCCAGGCCAATCTGAAGTACACCTGCTATAAGTAATTTGTTTTTGATGGGGCGTTGTTGTGCTAGAGCCCAGAGAACATAAGCTGTCATGTAGAACATGGATGACTTGGCGACCTGGAGGAAATTGGAGTCCACATGATTTGCAATAATGGTGGCCCAATCAAAGTTCTTCTCACCAGAGGAGATGCCCAAAAGGAAATAGTACAACCATGCTAAGAATTCCTAGGCATGGGGTTGTCCAAAGACCCTACATAGTACGATAATCCCCATATGTATGCTTTCTTTTAATTCAGTTTGGGGGATTTCAAGCTTCATCTTCCTGAAGTCCTTTCTTGGCACCTTGAGCCATTTGTTGTTGAGGTACTGTCGGGCCATGTGCTCCAGCTTTTGGAACTCCTCTAAGGCCAGTGCCTGGGTGAGGATAGTTGCATCTTTAAATTACAGATTTCCCAGTCCTGCCTAAAAAGTTGCGACATCTAGAGACACCATCAACATTGGATATCCAATTGTGACTGGGGCGGTAAGCATGACAACCCGAATGATGGTATTGTAATGTCCTGATAGAGTGAGAATGAGCTCTGGGGCTTTTACAGAGTAGGGGAAGCAAGTGGCTTTGAGTATCCCAGATTTTCCCACATTGATGGCCAATGGATCTCTGGCCATCTGTTGAATAAACATCATTTTAACCAGAGCCTGCATTTTGGCCCACATTTTGACACTGGTGTCGGTGATAAGTTGAAGTTTAGAATCAATTTTTGATCCTGCAATGGTGTCTCCCTTCAAATATTTCATTATCAACAGGAGTTTCTCTAGGGCCTTCTCAAACTTTGTCTTGAGAGCTACCCGAGTGGTAGCAGTGGTGGGGAGATCTGGGATCTCAGGTGGAGATGATGCAGACGCCTCTGACATGATTGATGAGCGGTAATTTGGCAACCTGCAAGGCAAGATGACCGTCAATATTTGTATAAACAAAGAAATATTCTAGATTTTGGGTATCTTACCATCACATCACACTTGTTCCTGAAATTATTTTTAGTTCACGTCAAACTTTGGAGAGATATACATATAATAAAAGAATTTAAGAGTAATCTTTACTCGGGCTTCTAGGTATTTTAACACATGTGGTGGAAAAGAGACAGGAACAAATGAAGACCCAGGACCTAGAGTCTGGAAAACTAACCGTTACTAACAAGACTAGAATGAGACATATTAGGCTGACATGGGGGTGTCACGTGGTCATGCAGTAATGGGAGTTATGGCATTTATGTTGAAAACTGTCTGAACACACGAGGAAAAGAATGCCACTTGGGCCAGACTTGAATGACGCATGAGAGACATAACCCATCATTAAGATTGACTTGATGGAGGAGAGATAAAATTTCCATGACCAAACCAGCGTGGTGCCGATTTTGAACCAGGCAGCCATCTTTCTTAGATGAGCTCCAAATTTTGGACTCTCAATGCACAGAGCGCGACGAGATCACCACTAGTTAGAGTTTAGGATATACATAAAATATATAGAGCCAAAGCGCAGGCAAGGACTGAAGCATGACTCACAGACTTGGCGAAAAATAGGAATATATACAGACACAAACAAACATTTACACAATATACAATATATACTAAAACCACGGGAGGGGGGGTATTTACACGGAAACCTACCAAAATATACAAAGAATTTACACTAAAATTACAACTGCATAGAGGGTGGACAACCCTCTAGCAGAGCCAACCCGCCAATGGGAGGCAACATAAAACAAAACCAGAAACAAGAAGAGGAAAAAAAATGAAAGCAAAAAGAAGACAAGACAAAAATAAACAAGAACCAAAAAACCTAAAACCAGAGAGGGAAAAGTCGAAGGCCTACCTGGAAACACGAAGGAAGTAGAAGGATGAGCACAGGAGGCGCTCAACAACAGGTTCACCTTTGAATGACAACGAATGAGCACTGCAAATTAATATTTAATCAACCACTAAGAACATGAGAAAAATGATGTTTAATCACCTTAATCACCTTCAAAATTGCTCTGAGTGCTCTAAGTATTTGATCATGATAAATGTGAAAATGATAGGTAACTTCAATTTATACTCCTAGGGAAAAAATACATTGCATCTTTTCACAAAATCTGGGATAAGAAAACCTCTAAACTCCGAGACTGGGGATTCCATGAAACCATACCTTCTCACAAAAGAAGACATAATGGAAAAGAATCCCAGAGTCTGGAATCCGACTCTCAAAATAGAAAACAAACTCTAGGACCGGGTCCCAGAGACACAAGAAGACAAAAGAAAAATAAAGACAACCCTCACGGAAGCAAAGCCCAGAGGGAAAACAAAGAAAAAAAAAGAAAACAAGGGAAAGAGCAAAAGCGAAAAAGGGGGACCCAATATTTTGCCTACAAAATGTAGGGACGAGTATGTAGGTCATAAATAATGGTGACTATCTGGGACGGATGCCTTAGCACATTCAAGAATTTTAGAATCTCTGGTTAGCAAAACTAGAATAAATCTTTACCTGGAGCATTCTTCTTGCACAGTGTGAGGCGTCTGAGAAAATCCAGTCCATCAACGATTTAATATTTTGGTCTTTCTTCAGTTGTGAAGTGTGTACTTTGAAAGGAAACCAAGCCGATGACCTCCAAGAGAAACATAGAGGAGGCACTAAGAAAATCAAACCAAAGTCATCATATCTTGCATGTTTCCCCTAGATACCAAAATTCTCCACTCTTCAGTTCCTTTCTCTTTTTCTAGATGGGAAGGCGCTAATTCTTTCACCGTGAACCTTAAGCTTAGCTAATTTTAACAATGGTACTTCTTTCACCTTGCCACCCAGATTTAAATTACCAAATAGGAGAGAAATTTTTGGACCTGGGATATTTTTAATGATTTTTAGACTTGGTTAATCAATCAGTGTAAATGATCTTCCCTTAGGGTGTCTGATTACTTGCTTCTTAGATTTTCCGTTAACTGATGTCTGAACTGTCAAGATGTGAATCCGATGAAGATTACCCATGACCTTTTTCCATACCTACAAAATAACTCTAGGGCACAGAAAAATTCCACCATGCTAACAATAGATTCTAAAATTCTCCGGAAGGCATAAGGTACCATTCCAAAGACTAGATGTTATGCAAAGCATACCGGTCTACAAGATGCAGGCAATATGTTGGGAACCCAAAAAGCTAAAGAAAACAAGAAGAAACCAAAAGAAAACAAAAGCACCAAGAAAAGGTGACCCTAGAAGGCGTCCATCAAGAACTATCTAAAAGGCATTCCAAATGGAGCACGGGGAAAAATATTTACAAGCGAGAAATACACATATATTACAACTTTGGGCAAACTCACCACCTACCTTATTTGAAGTAATACTTGAGAAACTTCCCATTGATAGGAAATGGGATGGATTCTCTAGTCATAGTGCTAAGGTGATAAGTATTTTCCCCACAGATCTTAGATATCAGGTATGGTCCAAGCCAGAGTTGTTGAAACTTGGTGTGCTTTCCCTTCTTTTCTTGGGCCTTGTACCATAAGAGAACCAAGTCTGAAATCTAAAAGGCCTTATATTGGGCTCTTCTATCAAACCATCACTTTAATACTACTTGGTGATGCCCAAAATGTTCAAGGGATGCATCTCTTTGTTCCTCCATTCATACCAGATTAAAAAGTTGAACTTCCACAATGTTGTCCTGGTTGCTGAATTCCTGCATGAACTGTAAAACCAATATCTGTAAGTTGATGGTGAATAATGGATTCTAGCCATAAATTGGATGGAATGGGGATGTCCCTAGGGGTGCCTTTAGTTGGATGTGATCCACCCAAAGGGAAAACCTAAGCTTTTGGTGCCAGTCTCGGTGGTTCTGTTCTAACAGATGTTTGATCACCTTAAGTAAATTTTTGTTGGTTGATTCGGCAACACCATTACCCTAGGGGCAGTAGTTTCTAGAGAACTTCAGAGTGATCTTCCTGTCATAGGTCCATTCAAGTAATTGCACTGAAGAAAATGCCTGACCATTGTCACATACTATAGAAAAGGGCATTCCAAATCTTGTGATGATATTTTCTTCCAAGAATTTTATAACTATGTCTGTCATGTTGTTTTTACAAGGGATTGCTTCAGACCACCGAGTGCAATAATAGGTACCAATCAAGATGTACCGGTGGTTGGCAGATGAGTTGGGGTTAATTTCCCCAATGAAGTCAAATGGCTATTGGGAAAAGGGTCTAGCTTCGAAGACCGACTGTAGAGGCATGGCTGGGTTCCACTCATTTTGTGTTGCTGTTTGAAAAGTATGGCATCTCCTAACATGAGTATAGACATATTTGAAGATATAGGGCCAATAGTAGCCAGCCTAGAGGATCTGATGAGCAGTGGTGTCAGCTGAGCAATTCTTGGTTCCAAACTGTTCGTGAAATTCATCGATCATTTTCACAGCCTGGTCCTTGTCTATGCACTGGAGGTATACCCCTTCATAATTCCTACAGAAAAGTGTTCCATTTTTTTATCATGAAGTACACATTTTTCAACTGTAGGTCATGATGTTTGTTTGGGGGTAGCCCCTCCAGGCATCTTTTGTTCAACAATAAGTATACTAGGTTGATATACCACAGATCTTGAGTGATGGACTCCACTGTGTATATCTGGCATTTGATGTTGGGAGTCTCTTCTGCCATCACTCTACATAGTCCCTGGCCTCAAACTATCTTCATGGGTTGCATTTCCAAATGATACTCTTAGAGGATGGCCATCCATTTCCCCCATCTTTCACTCAATTCACTCTACAGGAGCAAAGACTTAACAACCTAATCTAGGATGATAGCGTGCACTTTTCTCTAGAGGATATAATGTCAGAATTTATTCACAGTGTGGATAGGAGCAAAGGCCTACTTTTCCAAAGGTGAATACACCAGACTTTAACATTCTTAAAGGGGGAGCTTATGAAAGCTATTGGTCATTCTTCCCCCTTGATCTTCTGGGTTAAAACTGCCATGGTAGAATGTGACGAAGCAAAGGAATATATATGAAAAGGGAGGGAATAGCCCAGACTAGCCAGGACTGGTGCCTCCATAATCATTTGTTTAATATGGGAGAATACCCACTTTGCCTCCGGACTCCACTCAATATTTTCATCTTTCTTCATCATTTCATTGAGTGGCTTTACTATCTCAATGAATTCAGTGATGAACCACCAGACAAAATTTATCTTCCTGAAGAAAGATCTCATTTCCTTCTTGTTGTCAGGAATCTGTAGATTTAGCAGCACTTCAACTCTCTCAGGGTCGATGGATATACCCTTCCTGGAGATAATATGCCTAAGAAGATTCCCTTTAGTGACCCCAAATATATATTTCTTAGGGTTGAGAGATATTCCATACCAGCGACATCTCTCACAAATTTGGGCGAGGTGGGCGGAGTGATCATGCCTATCCCGAGAAAAGATGGTCAAATCATTCATGTAGATGATTATGCACTGGTTTACTAGGCCTTTGAATGCCATGTCCATAGCCCTCTAAAATGTTGCCTCTGCGTTGATCAAGACAAAGGGCATCCTCTGGTATAAAAACATTTCCCACTTGGTGGTGAACACCGTTTTGTCTCTATCTTCATATTTAACCATGACTTGGTTATACCCGGAGTATCCATCTAGGAAGGACATCATTTGTGATCCATTCATGATTTGCAATACTTTATCCAACAAGGGGAGAGGGTGATTATCCTTCTTAGATGCCTTGTTTAAATTTCAAAAATCCACACAAAGGCGGATCTCGCTACTTTTATTCCTCACAGGGACGAGGTTGGCAACCCACGTAGTGTGCCAGATTGGAAAGATGATCTGGGATGATAGCAGTTTTTGTACCTCCTGATGAATTAGAGGCTCGATCAGTGGGTTGACCGGCCTTTTCTTTTTCTAGAAGGGCTTAGCATCAGGTTTGAGTGGGATGGTATGGGTAATGATGGATGTATCATAGGTCTTCAAATCCTCATACCCCAACACAATTACATCAATGTATTCTTGGAGAACCACGAGAATCTTCTTCTTCTCCTTAGGGGAGCAGGAGGTGCCAATGTGTACCAATTTTTCTTCACCAACCTGGCCGATGTTCACTTTCTCAAATTTTCCTCCCACAAAGGAGGATGATATCTTTTCCCAGCCTTGAGGGTCCAAGTCAAAGATTTGTTCTAGTGCTGCCATCCCCTTTGGGATGGTGTTGGTTGGTAAATCTATGATCCTGTCATCTTCTTCACCCTGTCCAGTATCATCGTGATCTCTTTCTTCCACTATCTGGTCCTCAAAAACACCAACATTGGCCATGAAGGCCAGGATATCTTGATCATCTTCAAAAACCTGAAAGTGGGTGACATTGTCTAGGATGTATGGGGTGGGGATCATCTCAACGGAGAATTTTTGGAGCTGGGAGCTAGCCATTGGCTCAAGAGTGCTGGAAAATACAACAAGAGCATCCCGAACATAGTTTCTTTTCTGAGGAATGAGTTCAATGCCAAAGGCATTAAAATCCTTGATGAGGCTCCATGCCCAGTTGTGATATGCGGCCAACCTTTTATCATGACAAGTGCATTGGCTCCGGACCTACTTTACAATCAACTCTGAATCACCCAACGCCCGGAGGTGGGTGATTCCCTTTCTTAACACAAATAAGAGTCCAATGACCAAGGCCTCATACTCCATGAAATTATTTGTGCAGTTAAACTGTAGCCTGTGACATGCGAGGAGGGATTTCCCTCGTGGGTTGATCAATTCCACTCCGGCCCCACAACCATGTTTGGACCAGGACCCATCAAACTTAAGGGTCCACACATCATTGTTTGTTATTTGGGGCTGGGAAGGTGGAGTGGCCTTTGGATTATTTTTGGGGAGGTTGGGAGGAGTTTCCTCTGACTCTGATAGAACTTGGATGAGGTTTTCCACTAGAGAAGCCTATGGTCAGGATTCCTGGACTGGCAGCATCATGGGGATACCGTCAGAATGATTGTTGGGTCTAGGCATATCCAATTCATGTTTCTTCTCTGGAGGGCATTGATGTGTCAGGTAGCAGTAGAAAAACATGGCTCACACTCTAGTTCTAAATGTTTTTGATAATGCAGCCAACACCAGGTGCCAGATAAGAGTGTAGCAGGGGTCGCTATGGTACCTTGTGAGTTAAGCTCACCCCTTAGTTTTTTGTTTAGGTCCTGCATTTTGTGAGAAACAATGAGATTCTCCTCAGGGGTGAAATCAAAGGGCAAGATTTCTAAGGGGTGGTACACCCTGGGGGAAGTCTTAGAGAAGAGGACTTCATTCAACCTCCTGACTTTGGTGAGGACCTGTTTCATCTGGGGCTCACTTTCTACCCAGATCTGGTTAGATTCTCCCTCCCAGGGGAGCCACAAGTGGGAAAAGTCAGTGGAGAAATACCCATTGAGGGACTTAGACCAATTGCAACTTAGTAACATCCCATAATTCTCTGGGATGTCCACCACTACGCTTTCTATCCTGGGGTCTTGGATGAGCTGAATCTGGATGTTCTTCAACTCACCTACCATTTTTATAGCAGTTTTGTCCAGTTGGACTACTGCACCTTTAGATGGAGTAGGATGAAATCTGAGCTTTTGGCATATGGATAAGGGAATGATGTTTCCCGAAGCACCAGAATATACCAAGTAATTGTAAAGGTTCTTGCCTTGTATGTTCAAACCTAGTAAGAATTGAGGATCCTCAGTGTTACCCCAGAAGACAGCTGCATTGGTGTCATCAAAAGTGACAGTCTTGGGTGGGCGACTGACAGTTTATGGGTTTCCCAAGAGCTTCAGAAGAGACTTCCTCTACTTGGGATAGTTCAAAAAAACCTCCATGAAGGTCACGGAGGTGGTAGTTCATTCTAACACCTTTGTGATGTCAAACCTCCCCCCGGGGAATTGTTGGCTTCCCTCAGCCGGGTCCTTAGCTTGATTAGAGCTAGACCCTTTCAGTGGGAAGGGGCGATCAGTTGTATTATCCTAGGGAGGGTGTCTTTGGGAGGTGTGGAGTGTAAAATGGTCCTTTACTAGCCTAACTCCAGGTTTTGTAGGGAGTCGGTGGGTTGGTGAAGGCATTGGCCTCAAAGGCCGGAATAGATTCGTCAAAGAACCCCTGTAGCTCGGGTTCTTCTTTGTCTTTCTTGTTTTCTATAAATAAGATGGTCTCATAGGTGAAGGCACTATGAGTGGGCTCTTGTATGGGAGGATCCAAGGGAGTAGGATCAGCAGTTTGTTGTCTGTCCAGCTAGGAGATCATAATAACCTTCTCTAGCATGGCACAATTCACCTTGGAATGAGAACCAGTGTCATGCAATCTACACCAGTTGGTTAGGGGCTAGATTTCTATGACTGGCATGAAATGAGAAGGTCCAACACCACCCCGATTGGTGTTTTGGTTTGAAGGAGGACCTCCGGTGTTAGCATTATTGTTCCATTGCTATTGGTTGGGCTGAGGCCCGTCATCGTAATTTCTTCCTCCAAAATTTTTATTTCATTGGTCAAAGAAGATATTCCCTCTCTGGGAATTAGTGGTGTGGGGTGCAAGAGACCTCGCCTTCATCTGCCCCATGTCCACAGTCAGTGAGGACAATAGTCATCGGAGGGATTCAACCTCGGCGAACAGCTGGGTGTTCGAGTCACAATGTGACAATTGTTTTTGTTGGTTCCCAGGGAAGGTAGCAGTGGGTACTAGAGTTGAGGGTGGTAGTACTCTAGCTGTAGATGACTGGAAGAAAGGCACTCTAGCGGGTTGTTTCTGTGGTTGTTGTGTTTGCTACAGTTCATTCCAAGGAATGAATTCTAGACCCGGTATTGTCTGGGCTTGTAATGAATATATGTACCAGGCTTGTTGGTCTATCAGCGGTGGTGGGGGATTCATGGCCATCATAGGGGCACCCATTGCCTGATTGGGGTTATATCCCCCAGCATAGGAAGTTCCGTTGGGTATCATGTTGAAATGCATGCTCTTCCCAATCCCGCCCAGAGATTTGTTCAGACCGCGGGAAAACTCCAAAGTGAGGTTGTAAACCTTCACCAGAGTATCCCGGTCAGTGGGGGTGGTGGTTCTCCATAGGAGAGTGGAGAAAAAAGGGTTCATTGCATTTAGGTATGTCTGGATAGTCACTTCCATGGATTGGATGAAAGGACCCATGCACCGCTTCAAGGCACGTTGGAACAAATGGTTGAATGTTGCAAGGGGCTCATTTGGTTCCTTCCTGATGGAGATGAACTCGTTGTGGGACCACATTGGGTCCACGTGTACATAAAAGGCCACCAGAAAGGTGTCTTCCATATCCTACCAACTGTTGATGGAGTTGGTGGGTAGGGTAAGGTTCCAGTTCAGCTCATTTTGTCCCAGGGACAGAGGGAACATCTAGGTCACAACATCCTAATGTTGGATCCAATGTCGATTCATGGCGTCTTTGTATGCTTGCAAATTCTCTTCTATGGTTTGTGAGCCTAAGTGCTCATATTGGTGACAAATATTTTTTGGGTGTGTAGAAAGATTGTTGGTTGCACCCGAAAACATTCCCATCGGGGACGCAGTGTTACCAAAGTATGCATCCATCGGGGGTGTTAGATTTTTGCTAGGTTGAATGTTAATCCCCAGGGTTGTCTGGGAGACTTGGGTATTCTGAGATGTAGTAGATCCCCAGACATTGGCGGCTGGTTTGGCTTTCAAGGTCTGTTTCTTTCGAGCGGGAGGCTTGAGTTCAACAAACCTTCTAGGATTGGGGGCTGATCTAAGGATTCTTTCGAATCAGGCTGGTGAAAATGATCCAATCCCACTAAAGGTTTGCTTCCTAAAACTATGGCATGGGAAAACCTCAGGCGGTGTAAATTTTAAATCCTCAGAAGGGGACGAGCTCATGCCCCTCCTTCTAGTGCCAATTTCTGTTGACAAGGGTTTGTGACCGGGTCTTCCAACAAATTTAAGTTGTCACCAGGTACAGGGTACAGGCTAATTTTTCCTGTAAAGGTTGTCTGGAGAAATGAGATTCTCTAGGCCTTCAAGCACTTGAGAGTTGGGTCTTGATAGTGTGGGAGCGAAGTTGGATGTTGCAACTATTTTGTTTGGGGGATAGCTAGTTTTTCTCCACTTGTTCTATCTGGGATTTAAGTAAGTGGGGTTTCCTGCAAACATTCATTAGTTAACCAAATAAACTTCAAAATATAGGCCAGGGTTAGAAATATTACATATACCTATAGTTGTGTGAATACTTTTGAAACATCAAACCATGCTCTAACATGCTACACTAAATACTGAATATATACGGAACCAATAGTTCATACATATCCAATAGCGAGGGGAAAAGGAGGTCATGAATCTACTTAAAATATCAAAGCAAGGGACATAAGAAACATACAACACAAAAGAGTATTAACTCAGAGATCAAGAGACCAACAAAAGCATTGCAAGAATCCTTCCTTCTTCATTAATAGTTTTCCAACATGATTGGTGAGTACATCAACAATGACTCCAAGGGAGCATCTTTCTACTGAGAACTTCTAAGAACTAAGGAGCATTGAGCTCTGCAACTACTAAAAATGAAACTGAAATGCTCTAGCTATGGACTGAAAAATCATTAATTTTGTCAACCCTTGGAATGAGGTTGGACTTATTATTTATACACAAATTTTTCCTAAACTTAACCTAACTTAACTTTACACTCAATCAATAAAATATAGTTTTCGATGGCTGGTACTACCTGCACTACGTTACAATGACCTTGAGAAGAGTAGAGGTCTAACATGTCAGAAGAATGAGATAAGAAAGGAGGTATGGAAGAATTGGCCTAGATAAGTGAGCCAGAGGGGGAATAGAAGAAATCTAATCCCCTGGGGATTGAGGCTACATGCCTCATCAATGGAAAAGTGGCTCACTATCTCCGATGTGCCAGGTGTTATATTCGAGTGGCACCTTGGGAAGACCACTTGCCTTGAGGTGACATGCCTTGTTGCGGTCACCTACTTGTTGACACCCTTATTAGCTGCTTGATAGTGACCAGTTGGATCTAGGGAACTTGGATGCGGGTCACCAAAATAATACAAAACTATGGATCTGGGACTCCAGGATCCAGGAGGTTACACTCAAAGAATAATGAATATGAAATATATTCAGCTAATGAAAACCTCCAAACTCAGGAGGAAATTATTGTTCCTTGGTGTTATTGAAAATTTCCAGGAGCTAGGTGATTCCATATTCATCAATGCTCTTGAGGCTTGCCCGTCGGTACTTAGCTGCCTCCACCTATACACCTAGATCCAAAGTTTTTACCTTTAATTTAGGGGCCATCTTCATGGTGTCATGGCCCCAGAGCACCATGAGAGATATATGGGACATTACCACTCCATCAATTCCTTCTGGGGACTGGTACCGAGCTTCCATTAGCTCATCAAACTTTCACACGACGTATTCCTCCAGAGTACACATCTTAGTACTGAAGGGATCAACTCTTGAAACCCTTGTAATGAATGCCTTGTATAAAATCAAAGAATAATCAATTTCTAACACCTTGTCACGCAGGGCCCCTACCAGTTGATTGGTTACCTCCAATGTGAGGTCAAGTTTGGAGTGCTAGATCCGGAAAAAATCAAAAGACTCTTCTCCAAAAATTCTGGCTTTAGAGACATTTTCTTCTCTGATGCTCATGAGTTCTCCTAACTCACTTGCCCAAGCCTCGTACTTATCAACCTCTCCCTCCCAAATGGTAATATTAGTCTTCGCCTGATGCATAACATTCCTAGTGGCATATAGGTCCAGGAGAGTCGTCACTAGGAAACGCCAGACGTTTCCTACCTGTTTAGCTAAGCAATCATCAGCTGCCTATGCTTTCTTTTTCATGCTTTTGAGCATGTCAATATCACCCTGTGGGAGTGGTGCTCCAGGAATGGCCTTGATGGGTTGGGAAATTTCTATCAGAAGCCTGACAAGATTTGCGCTCTTCTCCTTTTCTTCTCTAAACTTCTGGGTTTCTTTTTCATAGCAAGCTTCTACCGCCTTGGCTGCTTCTTTCAGCAGGTCTAATTCACCCTACTTCCCTCTCTTCCCCAGAGGTATCTCCATGATTGTATATTATTTAGCTTTCTCTATTGTCACATCTACTTCTAGGGGAGGTGTTGCAACTACCACAATTGTATGTCCACCTGGCCCAGTCCAGAGGTTATGGACTGTCTGGGCTTTCTTCACCTTGGAGGGATTTTGTGCTTGTGCCATCATCTCTTCCAGGGAGAGATGTACTTTGGCTGGTACTAGGGCTTTCCTTTTCCTTGATTCCACTAGCCATTGTGGTGGTAGGAGTGGCCTTGCCACCAAAGTTTGATTTTGTGAGCCCCCTCCGGGGTTCTGTGATGTATCCCCGGTATTTTGAGCCTCTTCGGACCTTTTTCCTGTATCTTTAGGATCATTGGAATCATCCACCTTAGTGGCATTAGTGTCATCTACTCTAGTGTCCATGTCCTTAGCAGTGGCGGCTCCTACATTTGTATCTCTGGGGTTCTCCCCCTCATCTTGTTGTTGTTTCTACTGTTGTTCCTCGGCCTTACCTGCCTGCGTCAGAATATTTTTTGGAGGTGGGTGAGGTATCTAGCCAAAGTTTAATAATCCAACTGCTGATACTACCTCACTGAATGTTTCCTTCTTCAGAGACGGTGTCTAGAGCATGGCAGCTAAGGTTATAGTTGTTCCCTTAGGTCTGATTCTCTCGGCTGATGCCAGTTGCTCATCCTACATTTGCCTATCCTTTGTGGTGCTTGCCACCTATATCTCTGGAATGTCAGAGATGTTCATTTGTTTAGGCTCTTTCCCTGGTTCTACCCGGACTTCCTACTCTTCCCAAGCTCATTTCTCCAGGGTTTTATCCTCAAGAGGGATCACCACTTCCTCTGGGGTAGAAATTTCTTCTACTGCCTTCCTAACATCTCCCTGTAGGTTCACCAGTTCATCCATCCCAAACATGTCATCAAACTCATCATGCAGAGGGGAGGTCTCTGGGGGATTCTTGGGTTGATTTTCTGGCTCCGGAGAGTCTGAGGAGACAATCTGTATTTTTGGGATGCTAGGCATTCCGAGCTCTGGCTCCACCTTCACCTGAGGATTAGTCTTCTTCTTTTTCCTCCTTGTTACCAATGGGGGCCCTGCGTCCAACATGGCTGCCTATTCTTCCTCTGCCCCGGTCCCTGTTACTCAGACCATTAATGCTGGAAGTGAAGGGGAAGTGGGAGGGCGGATAGGTCTGGTCATAATGGCCAGAGTTTCCAACTGAGTAATTAACTTTTCTTTCATTTGTTGGGAGGCGACCAATGTTTTCTGCATTTGTTCCATTATGGGAGTGGCAACTGGGACTTGAGATGGGATCCCTACCTTCCTTTGTCCTTGCCCTGTGAAGAGGTTTTAGCCTTGGAAGTTGAACCCCGCACAAACGGGCCAACTTTACGTGTACTCTTCAGGCATGCCTTCTTTAAATATGCATGACTGCGCTCAATCACATCATGGGTGAGGTTATCTATGGTTGGTCCCTCTTGCACATCCTATTTTACCAGAGGGAGGGCCATTTTATCTACCCCCTTTTCTTTGTATTGTGGTTCTACAGTGGACCCAGTATCTGAGAAGTCATTCGTGAACTTCTGAAGTTTGAGCCTATTCATCATCCCCATCGTTATCCAGAAAAAATGCTGGTTCCAAACTTTGAAGTCATCCTGCCAGTCTTCCCAAATGTCCTCCATGTGAAATTCATGGGGATTTGATGCTCGGGGAAGTGCCAAGGTGATTTTGCCAAGCGAATCAAAATTCTTTCACTCCAGATAGAACTCTGATAGTCCTAGAATTTTGAGCTCATTGTCGGCCTCTTTTTCCGCAGCCAGACTTCAAGAGTAATTCCCACATGAAGTGATTGGGAATGAGACATTTTTTACCTTCTTCACTATGAAGAGGGTGTACAGGTCCAGGATCTACCTGTAGTATTCTAAAATAATTATTTTATCCCCATAATGCTTGGGTAATAAATAGGGTTTCCTAGAGAAGTCGGTCACCCAAATGTAGGTGTGTTGTTGAAATTGAATATAATAATGGCCATAGGTTCTGACCAAGTCCATTGCCTCCTTGGAGAGCCAGTATTTGACATCTTGAGTAGGTGTGAGGAGTTTGTAGTAGACAAAGGCATCGTTCACCCGATAGAAGCTGAGGAAACTAGCCTCCCATCTGATCTGTGGGAAATAATCCTAGGGAGCATTCTGGCCCGGGCCAATCCTGAGTACACCTGCTGTAAGTAATCCATTTGTGATGGGGCATTATTTCACCAAATCCCAAAGAACATAAGACATCATGTTGAACTTGGATGACTTGGCGACCTGGAGAAATTGGGAGTCCATGTGATTCACAATAATGGTGGCCCAATTGAAGTTCTGTTCACCAGAGGAGATGCCCAATAGGAAATAGTACATCCATGCTGATAATTCCTGGGCATGGGGTTGTCCAAAGACCCTACATAGTGCAATAATCCCCATCTGTATGCCTTCTTTGAATTTGGTTCAGGGGTTTTCAAGCTTTATCTTCCTGAAGTCATTTCTTGGCACCTTGAGCCATTTTTTGTTGAGGTACTATTGGGCCATGTGCTCCAGCTTCTGGAACTCCTTTAAGGCCAGCGCCCGGGTGAGGACAACTATGTCTTCAAATTGGGGAATTCCCAGTCCTACCTAAAAATTTGTGGCATCTAGAGACACCATTAGTGTTGGATATTTGGTTGGGACTGGGGTGGTACACATGACGGCTCAAATGATGATATTGTAATGTCTTGCCAGAGTGAGAATGAGCTCCAAGGCTTGCACGGAGCAGGGGAAGAAAGCAGCTTTGAGTATCCTGGAATTTCCCACATTCATGGTCAATGGATCTCCGACCGTCCATTGAATAAACATCATGTTAACCAGAGCCTGCATTTTGGCCCACATTCTGACATTGGTGTCGGTGATCAGTTGAATTTTGGAATCGATCTTCGATCCTGCAATGGTGTCTCCCTTCAAATATTTTATTTTCAGCGAGAGTTTCTCTAGGGCCTTCTCAGCCTTTGTCCCAACAGCTACCTAGGTGACAATAGCGGTGGGGAGATCTGGGCTCCCAGGTGGAGATGATGTAGACGCCTCTGACATGATTGATGACTGGTATTTTGGCAACCTACAAGGAAAGATGACTGTTAGTATTTGTATAAATAAAGCAATATTCCATATTCTGGGTATCTTACCATCGCATCACACCTATTCTTGAAAGAATTGTTAGTTCACATCAAACTCTAGAGAGATATACATATAATAAAATAATTTAAGAGTAAGATTTACCTGGGCTTCCGGGGATTTTAACACATGTGGTGGAAAAGAGACAAGACCAAATGAAGACCCGAGACCTAGAGTCTGGAAAACTAACTATTACTGACAAGACCAGAATGAGCCATATTAGGCTAATGTGGGGTGTCACGTGGTCATGTAGTAATGGGAGTTATGGCATTTATGTTGAAAACTGTCCAAACATGGAAGGAAAAGAATGCCACTTGGGCCGAACTTGAATGCATGCGTGAGAGACATAACTCATCATTAAGACTGACTTGATGAAGGAGAGAGAAAACTACCATGGCCAAACCAATGAGGTGCCGAGTTTGAACCAGGCAACCATCTTTCTCAGAGGAGCTCCAAATTTGGGACTCTCAACGCACGGAGCGCGACGAGCTCACCACTAGTTAGAGTTTAGGATATACATGAAATATACAAAGCCGAAGTGCAGGCGAGGGCCGAAGCATGACTCACAGACTTAGTGAAAAACAAGAATATATACAGACACAGACAAAAATTTACACAATATACAATATATACCAAAACCACGGGGGGGGGGGTGTATTTACACATAAACCTACCAAAATATACAAAGCATTTACACTAAAATTATAGTTTCACAGAGGGTGGATAACCCTATAGCAGAGCCAATCTGCCAATGGGAGGCGACAAAAAACAAAATTGGAAATGAGAAGAGGAAACAAAAATGAAAGCAAAACGAAGACAAGACAAAACAAATGAGAACCAGAAAACCCAAAACTAGAGAGGGAAAAGCTGAAGGCCTACCTGGAAATGCGAAGGAAGTGGAAGGACGAGCACGGGAGGTGCTCAGCAACAAGTTCACTTTTGAATGACCATGAATGAGCACTGGAAATTACTATTTAATCAACCACTAAGCACAAGATAAAAATGATGTTTAATCACCTTAATCACCTTTGAAATTACTCTGAGTTCTCTAAGTATTTGATCGCGGTAAATGTGAAAATGACAGGTAACTTTAATTTATACTTCTAGGGAAAAAATGCGTTGCATCTTTCTGCAAAATTTGGGACAAGCAAACCTCCAGACTCTGGGACCGGGGATTCCATGCAACCATACCTTCTTGCAAAAGAAGACATAATGGAAAATAATCCTAGAATCTGGCTCTCAAAAGAACAAACAAACTCCGGGACTGGGCCCCAGAGACACAAGAAGACAAATGAAAAAGAAAGACAACCCTGGCGGAAGCAAAGCCCAAAAGGAAAATAGAGAAAACAAAAGAAAACAATGGAAAGAGAAAAAGTGAAAAAAGGGGACCCAACATTTTGCCTAAAAAATGTAGGGACGGGTATGCAGGGAATAACAGTTCCTTCTGACATATATTGCAAGTACAGGTACAACTATTTGTCTATCAGCTTGATCATCATTTTGTTCTTCATTATATTCTCCATCAAGTTGTGCATTATCTTGAGCAATATTCTAATTCTCGGTATTTGTAGCCTGATGCTTGGGTGAAATGATCTATTGCTTGTGAGCTCTACATTGTTGGTAGGGTAGAGTGTCAGGTTCCTCATTGTAAGTGAGCTTATTGTAGTCCTCTGGCTCTTTAGTGCTTTTCTTTTCATTCTTCTCTGCAAATTCATCTATCTTTACATTTGCACTTTCAACAATTTTGTTAGAATCTTTGTTTAGACATTTATAAGCCTTGCTCTTGGTATAATACCCTAGAAATATTCCTTCATCAATCTTGGAGTCAATTTTTCCATTTCTATAATCTTTTAAGATATAACATTGACTACCAAATTTTTTGAAATAACTTACATTGGGTGTGTATCCATACCATAGCTCATAAGGTTTATTTTTGGTGTCTTTCTTCAATTGTACTATGTTCAATGTGTAAAAAATAGTACTGACAGCTTCCCTCCAAAATATTTGGGTGATGCCTTTCTCTATCATCAGTGTCCTTGCACAATCAACTATGGATTTGTTCCTTCTTTCAGCAATTCCATTCTGCTGTGGTGTTCTCGGTGCATAGACCTGTCTTTTGATTCCATGCTCATTACAAAAGTTAGTGAATTCATCTGAAATAAATTCCCCTCCTCTATCAGATCTTAAGCATTTTATCTCCTTACCACTTTTCTTCTCAAAAAGATCTAGTTCAAGATTGTTGTTTTCCTTATTTATTACCCAACTCCCTTAAAACTATTTCTTTTCACCCAAATTTCTCTCACGATGCCATAATGGGAGAGTCTATCTATGCACTAAAAAAATTAAAAGTCTCATTTTTTCTTCCAAATCACAACATTAATAGTGATCCTTGGCTCTCTTTCATATATTAATCTCTCCCAGTTTAATTCACTCTTTACGTGGTAAAATGGAGAAGTCTTTAGTTTGTATAGAAACATTCCCAAATCAAAAAGTTTGATTCCTTCTTATCTGACTTTCCTAATTTTTTAAATTTTCCCTCCTAAAATATTTTGTTTGTTTTATTATTCATTTACTCCTTTCCTAGGATCGGGAAGGGCTATTGGGTTCAGTGAAGCCCAAATATTCTAATTATATATGCAGTTTCTCTCACACTGGAAACATATATTTCTTTGTAACTGACTTCTTATTTTTGACATATTTTTCTAATTTAGAAGTTGACCATTACGATGGATTTTTCCATCTTGAAGATGAAAGAGTTGTTGCTACTCAAATATGTATTGTATTCGGAATTAATAAAAAGAGATGATTCCTAAAAGTTTGTTCGTATCTTCCACAATTTTTCATCAACAATTGGTATCTGGTGGAGAAACTTGGTGTTGGAAATTGGTAAAGAATTTATGAAGCCATTGAAGATGAAGATAAATGGAAAATTAAAAAAATTACAGGTCAGAACTTTTGTCTATGGAAGGTATAGATGGAGTCATTGTTCATCAAGCAAGATCTCTCAAATGCATTGGATGGAAAAACAAAAGGGAAAGGTTTTTTTATCAAATGAAGATTGAGAGAAATTGGACAAGAAAGCAAGAGCTACCATTTTTCTTTCACTATCTAGTAATATTTTATTTAATGTCTGGGCTGAGAAGACAATACAAGAGTTGTGGGAGAAACTCTCTTCAATCTATGAGATGGCGTAAGCTTCAAATAAGGTATTCATTGTGAAAAAGCTATGTAGTTTGAAAATGTGAGGAGGGATTATCTCTAATCATTTAAATGAATTTAATACATTAGTCACCCATTTAATTTTTGTAGGCATTAATTTAGATGATGAGATCAAGGTAATTTTACTACTGTGATCATTATCAAATAGTTGGGAAGGTGTGGTGATGGCAGTGAGCACTTCGGTGGCTGCCAAAAGAAAATTGAAATTTGATGATGTTGCAACCACTTTTTTGAGCAAAGGCATGCAGATAAAAAATCAAGAACCCTCATCCAATGAGGCATTAACCAATCTAAGTACTGATAATAGAGGTAGGAGTTGAGAAAGAGGCAAAAATAATAATAGAAGAAGGTCAAAATTTGTACATAGATCACAGTCCAGAAGAAGGAATGGCACCTGTTGGTTTTGTGGAAAACCGGGCCACAAAGAAAAATTGTTGGAATTATAAAAAGGTACATGACAAAGTCATTAATAATGAAATAAAAATTGTAGCTAAAAAGGATGACGGTGTTTTGGTCTTGGCTACTGGCACGACTGTAACTTTGTGGGTGCTTGATTCCAGTGCTTCTTTTCATGCTACTTCATGCCGAGAGGCTTTTACAAATTTCAAAGAAGGTACTTTTGGTAAGGTCCTTCTTTGTGACAATAAGAAATGTGAAATCCTAGGTAAGGCTGATAATTTTGCATTTAAAAAATGGAAATAAATAGATTTTGAAGGATGTGAGATATGTTCCTTTGTTGAACTGAAATTTAATTTCTGTGAGCCAACTTATTGCTTCTGGGTGTAATGTTAAATTTTTATTAGACAATTGGAAAGTAACCAAGGGAATTTTAGTTCTTGCAAAGGGAAATAAGTTGAGTAATATTTACATTTTAGAATTCCATGGTGAAGTGGGAGCTTCCATGACAGTTATGGGCAAGAGTTCATAAATTTGGTATCAAAGGAAAGCAGAGTCAAACCAACTTCCAGGCTTAAAATTGGTTGATTTGGAAATATGTGAGCATTGCCTTTATGGAAAGCAGACATAAAATAACTCCATTGAAACTTGTGCACTCAGACATTTTTTGTCCCATAGAGGTAACTTCTTTTGGAGGTGCAAAATATTTTGTTACTTTCCTTGATGATTGCACACACAAAGTTTGGATTTACATGATTAATAGAAAATCAAAAGTTTTTTCAAAATTTAAAAATTTTAAAGGCTCTTGTTGAAAACCAGATTGGACATAAATTAAATGTTTTGAAATTGATAATGGCGGAGAGTTTTACTCTTCAGAGTTTGATAATTTTTGTGTGGACAACAACATTAGTAGATTTAAAGTGGTTTCATTCACCCCTCAAGAATATAGTGCAACTGGGAGATTAAATCAAATGATTCTTGAGAGCTCAGTGTATGCTCTCCAATTCTATTTTGGGAAAAGATTTTTGGGCGGAGGCATGTCTATTTAATAAATAGTGCTCCTTTATCTTGATGGGATTTTGATATCCCAGAAGATAGATGGCTTGAAAAAATAATCTCTTATAATCACATTCGTGTGTTTGGTTTTGAAGCCTTTGTGCATATTCCAAAAGAGGAGCCAACAAAACTTGATTTCACATAAAAAAGGTGCATATTTCTAGGCTATGGAGAGGATCAATTTGGTTTCTGACTGTGGGATCTCGTCACCAAAAAGATTATTCACAGTCGAGATATCATATTTAACAAAAAAGTGTTCACAGGTTTGCAAAAAAAAAGCTCATTTCCAAATGAAATGAATGTATTGAGGTTGATTTGTTTAATAATAAGAATGCAAGGAAAACCTCTATTTATTTTTCCTAGCCTCTAATAATCTCTACCCAGCCGTCAAATATAAACTCTCTACCCTCAAACCTACACAACGCACTAGAGTTAATTTGTAGCCTTGTGAAATAGAAGACGACAAACTTCAGTGTCACGTTGGAGGCCAATCTTATACGTTGGGCCTTCAAATTTGTTTGAAAAACATTTAAACATGGATTGGATTATTGCAGATTTATCGATGATAAGTTCTACGTGGCAAGAAAAAAACATTATTTTTGCACCTAACTTATCGTAGATAAGTTGGTAACTTATCACAAATAAGTTTGGTGATAAGTTGCCAACTTATCACACAAACTATGTTTATACCTTTTTGCTAGGGTTAAAGCTCATTTTTTAGTTTCAAAACTGAGTTTGGAGAGGGAGATAAAGGGTTTGGAGGAGAAAAAAAAGGATTTGCAGCATTATAGAGTGATTTGTTGTGGATTTGGAGTGGATTAACCTTGTCTTTGTGTGATATAAACTTCGATTGCGCATAAGAAAAGCAGAGGCAACACCAACTGGTCCACTTAATTTAGATGATATATCCTTACTTTGATTGGACATCACTGGAGTAACCTCCATTGTTCACAGAGGATGAGATCTATAATTTGGAGAGGTAGGCTATAGAGGAGGGTGGATTCACAGTAGGATTGGATGACATTGAGGAGGATGAGGATAGTAACACTGAGGACGATTTAGATGATGAGGAGTCATTGCCACCATCAGCACCATCTACATCTAGGGTGGAGGTCCAATCATGACCAGTTGTGCAGATGGAGGAGACATAACCACAACCACATCATGATTAGACTTCTAGGGCTAGACTCCCTCCCACTCTAATAGTTTTTAGAAGAGCTTGTGGGAAGATGAAGATGTAGAGTTAGACTATTTTGATATTGTAATTGACATTTTCTGAATGTTTTACAAAGACAATTTTTTATTTAAAGTTTTCTTTAGAGTTTAGAGTCTTTAGACTATCAGACTATGGTTACCAGCCATCAGCATTCCACATGAGGATGCAATTTTGTACCATATTTGCATTTATATATATCTAGATCAGCTTGTTTGGTTTGTTTACTCATTTACTAACTCATTAGATGCATCTGCTTATTGAATTTTGCAAAAAAATGCATTTCCAATTAAATTTAAGCAAGTTTTAAAGTTCCCAATATTTTCCCGATACGTTTTCAACTTATCTCTGATATTTTCCAATTTTTATTTTTTGCCTCAACGATAAGTTGCTGATACCGATATTTTGAACTATGCATTTAACTGATAAATCATTTACCAGTGGGGCTTCATTTACTAGTTGCCCATCCTTTGTTTTATCATCACAACTTTCTCTATCTTCATCGCCAATTTTTGAAAATTTAACTCAGCATTTCCAATCCATGTCATCACAACAAATTATATATGTTAACGATGTGCCAAGAAATTTAAGGAATTCTTTACCACATGTGACTGGAGGACAGAGGTAGAATATTATAGAGTCTATACAGGAAAAGGATTCTTTACAATCTAAAAATGGATGATATTCCAAATCAACTAAGGAGATCTACTCGTGAGAGAAAACAACCAACAAAATTTGATGACTTGAATTATTGCTCTCTGATGAGGAAAAGCCTAAAACTTTTAAACAAGCTTACAAAGATGTGAATTCAATGAAATGGATGGAGGTGATGAATGAAGAAATTGAGTCTTTGTGTGCAAATGAAACATGGGATTTGGTTACTCTTCTACCAAATTGAAAACCACTGAAGAAAAAAGGGGTATATCGTGTGAAAGAAGAAGATGGAGGTCATAAACATTACAGATTCAGATTGGTTGTGAAGGGTTTTGCTCAAGAAAAAAGCATTTATTTTAATGATATTTTTTCAGCCGTTGTGAAAATGCACATTATTCGAGCAGTAATAGGCTGGCAGCTATTTAGGATCTTGAACTTGAGCAATTAGATGCCAAAGCACCTTTTCTTCATGGAGATATTGAAGATGAATTGTATATGGAGCAACCTAAAGGTTTTTCACAATAGGGTCAAGAAAATTTATATTGCAGACTGAAGCAAAGTTCATATGGGCTCAAGCAAGCCCCAAGGTAGTGGTACCTTAGGTTTGATAGCTTCATGACTCAACAACATTTCACTCGTTTTCAATTAGATCCATGCATTTATTAGAAGAAGCTTGCAAATGGTGAGTTTGTAATTCTTTTACTCTACGTTGATGATATGTTGGTTGCTGGCACTAGTGTGAGGATTGTTCTTGAGTTGAAACAACATTTATTTCAACAATTTGCCATGAAATATTTAGAGGTAACGAAGAGAATTCTGGGATGAATATAATTGTAGACACCCTAAAATGGAGAGGCTTGCGACTTGACATTAAAAACACTAATTTTTATCTATTAATTAATGGTTTTTTAATCATTAATTAATCATCTATTTTCCTCTAAATTCATTCCCCAAATCATCTAATCAAATTCCCAAAATTAATTTGATTTAATTAATTAATTAACCTTAATTGATTAGTTACCATTAATTAATTAAATTCAATTTCCTATAGTTTAAATTCAAATATTTAAACTTACTAATTAAATTAATTTAATTTCATCAATTAAAGTAATTCTAAATAAAAAAGAATTCAATTATGTCACATGTTGAAAACATTAATTAAATAAATGAATTAAATATTCATTTATCTTCAAAGAGATAACTCCAATAAGATCACATGGGTTACTCCACCCATCTCTCCAGTCCATATGGGTAACTTCACCCACCTCTTCAGTGTTGGAATTATATTGAGATGATGTACTAAGAGGGGAGGGGTGAATCAATACCTTTAAAATTTTTCTTGGTTAGCCCATTAACCCTTGATCATCAGTTTGTAAATTATCTTATCTACTTGTTCATCTTTCTTTATGCATATGCAATCATATCATAAATTCTTTTAGTATGTAACCATAATAGAAACATTCATGAAAATAGATAACACATAACACAAGATATGATATCGCAGAAAACTCCTGTTAGGAAGTAAAAACTGCGGTGGGGATTGTTACCCACAAAATTTCACTATTTGCAGATAAGAAAGGGATGGTTAAGGCTTACAATTGGTCACTTATGATGACCTACCATTTTAGGAGTATTACAGTGGAGACCTATTAAGATCTACTTCGTTTGAAGCTTTAGCGACACTATTAAGTGTGCACTCTGTTAAGAGATTTGTAAAGAACGGTTAAGTCCACTTTCTACAAAAGGATTTTAGATGTGATGCACTTGTTAGAATGCAACTACATAAGTCTTTGATCTGATGATATATGCAATCTTCAATTGTTGATAATAGATCCTATAAAGCTTCATACATATAAGTAATCATCCTTCCATGATTGAATAATACCTTTATCTGCTCGTCGGTAACCTCTGTGTGTTCTTGATAACTGATGTATTATGTTTCTGAACTTTGCATGAATTCTGCCTTCTTCTCCTCAGATGCTCTTCATGGCTATCAATAATAAAGAATTCATGTACTCACAATTGAATTTGAACATCTGTTTATACTAATCTAGGCTCAATTCTTGATTCATGCATCGCAAGTTAAATCTAGATCCAAGGTATACGACTTGACCTTGATCTTTAGTTAGATATCTTTTAGATTCATTAGGATGCATTAAAACATTTACATAAAGCTTTCTTGACCCTCAAGTCATGATTTAAATCAAATAAAAACTCTATAAATAGAATTATATTATTTTATCCGTCGTGTAAAAATCAAATCCATAATTTGCGGGTTCTTTAACTGACTGTCGGTTCTCACGGTTAGTTTTCTTGGTTGTTGGTGTTCCTTTCTTGAACTTGTCATCGTGTATGCCTTTTCTATTCATGTCAGGTTAGTTCTGAAAACTGTGTCACCGGTGATGCTTGTGGTCGTCGGTGATGCTTGATGATTATGTACTTAGCAATTTTCATGACCTATGTGTTATGTCGGGTATGCTTGTTGTTCGCTATTAATGCTTGTAATCTGTCAGTGATCTCTGTCAATGTTTTTCACTAAGTGTACTAATGGAAAAATAATGTCATCAATCTCCCCCTTTGACATTAGTATCAAAAACATGATATGTGCAACATACTGAGTGTATTAGTATGTACACCTGTGTATACTTCTTCCTTAGTCATTTGAATGACTCCCCCTATGTATATGATGGTAAGTGTAAGTATATATACATATCCTTATGTTTTTTCTTTTCCTCTTTTTCATATGATATATATATATATATTATACATAACTATATACATTTCCTTTCCTCCTTTTTTGATTTTAAAGGCAAAGGTACTTACAACTTTTCAAAAAGGTGGGAATGTGAGGATTTGATCTCCTTCATCATCTTTTTCCATTTCTCCTTCAACATTTCTAGAGCCATGTGCTCTAGTGAAATCCATACATGTATGTTATAGATGTTGTCTACTACAGACATCTCAGGGGTTGCTATCGGATTTCTAGCATCAAAAATATTTTGTTGCAAAATGGTAAGATTAGGTAGAATGTGTGCCTATAGTTCGGTAATCTAACATCTGAATTGAGTTTCAACATCCCATATTTCTTGCCTTGGCCTGTTTGCTTTTATGACTATGTCATGATGTGCCTTTATGCTATCGGCATGAGAGGTTAGGCTTTGTGCACTTTTGGTGACATTTGAATCAATTTTTGCTAGTTTGTCACTATTTTCTTTTGCAAATTTCTCAAGTGTGCACATCTTTTGAACTAAGGTGATTGCTTCAGCAATCATTGGATCTAATTCTTCAGTGAGTTTTGAGAGATTTACCTTGTTCAATGTCACTTCTTGGCTAATTTTATCAATTAACTTGAATTGATATTTCTTTTCTACTTGTTCTTCCATTGCTTGTTCTGCATATATACCTTGCTCTATGATGGTGTCGATAAGAACAACAATTTGTTCCTTTACTGAAGCATTTTCTTCAAGTTTTACTTCAGGAATGAGTCGTTGGAGTATCTCTTTAGCTTTTTCAAGTGCCATGTTTTCCCTATGTTCTTGTATCATTTTCTTTTGTATGGCTTTTCTCTGACATAGCACTCCAAACTCTTGAAGTTTATCACAGTCAAAAGTGGTAATGTCCCAGTTTGGAACTTCAATGACTTCATCAAGTGTTACAACCAATATGTCCTTCTTTACTATTTTCTTCTTTTTCTTCATTGGCTCGGTGGCAGATTGATGTACCACCATTTGTAAGGCTTGAGATTGGGTAGATTTTGTGGGTGAGTGTCGAGAGGATGAGGCATCCTTTTGTATCTGTTCAGTGTTCACCGGCTGGTTTGGTGAAGACGTCTCCTCATGTACCTTGGGTGTATCAACAAATGAATCTTCTTTTAATTTTATACCTTCATTCTTCTTGACACCTTCACTCTTATCTTTCTCTTCCCTCTTTCTCAATGTATCATCAGTGGTTTTATCTGCCTCTTTGCTTTGTTCTTTTGATACATCTTGTTGCTCATCGGTTGCATCCTTCATTTCTATATTTGTATCCTTGGTAGTGTTGGATGCACCTTTGTTTTCATCGGTACCCATATCCTTGGGTATATCATCATCATTCTTAGATGATTTATCCTGACTTGACTGTATGTCAATAGCATCTATTAATATATTCATGTTTTTCGGCGTATTGACTATTGCTGTGTCAATAGCTATGTCCTATCCATTGGTATTACCCTTAGTAGCATTGATGTCTTCATCTTTTTGAAGCTCTACTGCAGGGTCTTTTTCTGTAATGGTATTGAAAATTTTGTCTAACCATGAATCATCATTTATATCAACATCTAAGTTACCTTTTATTGATAGTTCTTCTTTGGTAACTTCTTCATCCTACAAGTTTATGTGGATGGTGCTTGCTGGTACTTGATCATCCTTACCATCTTCTGACCAGTCCTCATCTATAACATCAGTTTGTTTTTGGCCTGTGATCTGTACCTCTTCACTATCTAACTCAACTATTGAGTTACTTGTTTTGTTGATAGGTTCCTTTTCGGGACTGCTTTCCTCATCAGGATTGAGTATCTCACTCCATATTTTATGAGTGTCTTCTTCTAGATCTATAAGTTGTTCTTTTAGAAATTTATAAGCTCTCAACTTGGGTGAGAAGCTTTTTTCATATTTCTCCATGACTTCTTTGATTTCTTCTCTCATTGATTCAGGCATAAGAGAAACCAATACTCTTTCTCTTATCCTCTTCTCCTCATGGAGTGCATAAGTGAATCTAGAAGAAATCT
>MU225242.1:1298590-1324870 GCA_018584345.1 Thuja plicata
CTACTTTTGGGCTTAAAACTGAACACTTGTGCTTGTATGGTGGTGTAGCTTAGTTCACATTTCAAACTTTCAGAGCTTAATCAATTTACCTTGTGTCTTGAGTTTTGGGTGCACTTGCACAATCTATAAGATTAGAAACCTTTATTCTTTATAGAAAGGCCCGTCCGGGGAATGTGCTTCTTCCTCAGAGAATGACCTTAAACTGGTAATCCTTCCAATCGGTATATAAACAAGGCACAAACCAAAGTTCTGTCTTATCTAGCCAAGCTCAGGCGAGGTGTGTTGATGATAGTCTAGATGAAGTGAATATCCCTAAGGAGCCAGCATGATCAACTAGGCCCTTAAATGAGTCACACACATACAAACTAATTGGATAAACGCCACAGACCCTTACTACAACCTTGTTAATTAGAGGCCAAACCGATTTACCTTCGAACAGGTACCTTATTATAGTGAAAGGGGTTGCAAAATTCCCCCCCAAGATTCCCAACATATGTGTCCCATGGTATTTGTGTAGTGAAAGAGATCTTCACTCCATGGCAACAATACCTAGAAACCGCAAAAACACAGGCACCTACGTCGTGGACCTTCGTGTCCTAGTAGTGTGACAATTGTTGTGTGAGCTAACAAACATTCAAGCATTGGGCCTATAACACTGTTTTCTAAAGCCATTGACCTAGATTAATCTATCTATTCATTGTTGAGACCTCAAGATAACGTTGCAACTTGAAAAAGTTGTAGAACATACACATCGTCAGTCTTCATTCTTCAAAACACAGTGTTTGTTGTGCTTGTTTCTTTGATCAGTTTTTGAAAATGGAAAACAAAACATCCAAACTATCAAAATGAGTCAAATGTGTTAAAGTCTAGGGTTGTCAACATCAACTGTCTTGCAAATCAGAAGCATTGTTCCAGAATATCAAAATTTTCAGACAGTGATACCTATCCTCTAGTCTTTTTTCAGACTGTTCCCCTTTTACCGCAATTGCCCGCATTGTGCCACAATTGACGGAAGTTTGTTGTAGTTAACTTGTTTATTGCCGCAATCATCCTGTTTATTACCACAATCAGTGATAAACTACCACAATCGACCATTTACTTTACCGCAATCGGTGGAGTTGTACCGCAATTGACCAGAAATATATTATTCCTATTTTGACATAAAAACCTTGAAAGAACTCTTCATTTGGTGTCCAAAACTAGTGTCTGTCCCAAGAAAACATGAATAATATTGTGTGAATCTCAAAACATTAAAGATCATCCCTTCTCTGAAAAGCACAATTATTGTCAAAAACATTGTTATTTCGAAAGCTCAGACTCAAAATATCTTGATCTCATCATATCAAACATCATCATCTTTATCAAAGTGACTTTGTCCAAGGAAAAGGTCGACAAATCTTATCTTTTTACATCATCACCACTTTGAGATCAAGATATATCAAAATCTGTCCTTAGAATTACTCTTGTCCAAAATATAACTTAGACTTCCTTAGAAGGCATATTCTTCTTTGTTTTCTTTATATCACTTGTTTCTGTTACAAAATCTGGACCACACTATGTTGCAAACACATCATGGAGGGCCTTACACAAGGTAAAAGGATAGAATGCAACCTGATGAGTCATATATCAACAGATTCCCCGCTTGGGAAAAAGAGAGAAGATGAACCTTTTGTAAACACCAGTTCTACTCTGTTCATTGAACAACCTCGTGGGGCAGCTCTTTTCCAAAATGTCATAGAAGAGGAACTAGAGGATATAGAACAAGATGCTTATTCCACACAAGTGGTTGATGCTATTGTAGAGAGGAATCCCAAATGCTTCTTAGCTATGCTGATAAATAAGGGAGTAAAACTCCCCGCTGAATTCAATGTATTGACCATATGGTCTGAAAACCCTCTCACAAGTCAAAACACTACTCAGTCTCCTCAGATACTTCATGTTGTCTCTCAAATCTTCCCACCATTGGTAATACCCACATTGACATAGATGATACCCAGTCAAACCAATGAAACGAACCAGGCCAGCACATCTTCCACTCAAGGCATGACAGGCACGCAATGAGTGCACCTATAATCACTAGTATGCTCCCACCTTCGGTCACATGGCTAGGGCAATCAGGATCTTATGCTATGCCTTCCATCCCACAAAACAACAACTATTCTAAAACTATACTACTACTGCAATCAATTCATACTTGTCTTGGGATCAACACCTCATGCCCACAGGGATCCATCTCCGCAGGTATGACTTACAGTCAATGCCCACCCAAGCCTACACCATTGCCTATTCCAACATCAATCCAACCTTTGCAACAACAACCCCAGCTTCAATTGCCTCAAATCTAACCCCAGCAACAACAAATCTAGCTTCAGTTGCCATCAATCCAACCTCTGCAATAGCAACCCCAACTTCAGTTGACACAAATCCAACCCCAACAACAACAACCCCAGCTTCAGTTGCCTCAAATCCAACCCCAGCAACAATAACCCCAGCTTCAGTTGCCTCAAAACCAACCCCCATAATAACAACCCCAGCTTCATTTTCCTCAATTCCAACCTCAGCAACAACAACCCTAGCTTCAACCCCAACCTCAGTAGCAACAATATCAACCCCAGTTTCAACCACAACAACATTCCCAATCCCAACAACAAATGCATCAAAACCCACCATGGGCTACTCATGTGCCCCCATTTCAAAATCACTCAGTGGGAAATCAATATCAAGTTCCCAGGATGAAATCCTATGTTCCTACTCAAGGGACACAGAGGCACAGCCTCATACCTACTACAACATAGAGGAACGCCATCACACGTCAACCTCAATATCAAATGAACATGTTAATGCAAAAAATGCAAACCCTTCAAACCCAAATGATGGATATGCAAAATCAAAGGAAAACTAAATCCTACACCGCAGAGTATTTATACCCATACCCCTTTGATCATTCTCTCCACATGTCTCTGTTCCCAAATCACTTCTCAGTACTGCAATTTGACAAATATAGGGGAAATACCAACCCTATTGAACATATCTAAGAGTTTTTTTCTAGTTGCGTCAAAGTCGCCCATGATGAAACATATTTAATGTGATTGTTCCCACAAAGCTTGGCCAAACTAGCAATGGAATGGTTCTTGCATTTACCTCAAGGCATTCAGTCTTGGGGTGAACTGGCTAAAAAGTTCATAGCTCACTTCCATCATAACATCAAGCCCAAGGTCAGCATCAAGGACCTTTGCGATATCAAACAGAAGGATGGAGAGTCTTTTGTGAAGTTCCTACAGAGATGGAGGAATACGACAAACTGCATAACATATGATGTGCCCGAACAAGACCTAATAGTCATGTTTGTTGACAATCTAATTCCATACATGTCATTCACAATAGAATTGTTGTTAGCTCCAAAATTCACACAACTCATTGAACAAGGAGTTCATTGTGAGAAAAACTTAGTCAAACAAGGAATCCTTGCAGATCCAACACAAACAAATACAAACAAAAATGCAACGGACAAAGCTAAGTGGTGGAACAAAAACAAAAATGTCACCAACGACGGTGTCATTGATGTGAAGACAATCAACTATGTGCAACCCAAGGTGTCACTGCAAGGCACACTTGTGGCCAACCAACAACCCATAGGGCCCACTCAACAAGCATACACCCAAAACCAATCTCCCCCTGTCCAAGCAACCGCTGTGTCAAACAGTCAACAATAGACTCAACGCAGACCATGGTTTCAATTCCAGCAACAAGATTGCACACTATTAGGAGAGCCGATAGAATCAAATTTACGCAAGTTGATACAATCAAACACTATCACTGTCCCAAAAATCAGGGTATTTGAACAAGATGCAAACAAAACAAGGTGGTATAATGACAAAGACTTCTGCAAGTTTCATCGGGTGAAAGGGCACAAAACACCTAACTATTTTCAATTGAAACACGCTATCCAAGATCTGATTGACATAGGGGCCATCGATGTGACAAATACCCAAGCCAAAGGCACAAATGATCACACTATCTTCAACGATACCTTTCATGATCACAACAAGGGAAAAGCCTCTGGGTCTGGTGGAAAGACAAAACAAGTCAACTATACATATGCCAACAGTGATAATGTTATCAATTGCCTCAATCCTTCAGATAGTCATGTGGCTATGATCACTATCAAAGACCAAGGTAACAAATGTGATGTAACAACACATCACGCCAGAGTCATCTTGCAAGGAGTACCATCCTCATCTACTGTATCTGCTAATCCTAATGCAAACTTTGATCCACAACCAAGCATAGTGGATCAACTAAAGCGCACACCTGACCAGATCTCCATGTTTGACCTATTGCGCATATCTCTGCAACATAAACTGGCACTTGACCAAGCCCTTTAGAATGCAGCTATCCCAAGGGACATAACACTCAAGAGCTTCCAAATGATGGTTAACCATATAGCTGCTAACAAACATGCCACATTCACAGACTGTGATGTGCCGCTGCATAAACCCCTGCATAATGATCCTTTGCACTTACTTATCCAGGTCCACAAAAGCGCTATCCATAGAGTCCTTATTGATGGTGGAGTTGGGTTGAATATATGTACTCTAAAGTTAATCAAGGAACTAGGCTATTCAGAATCAAGCATTTATGTCATGAGGAGGATAAATATTAGAGCTTATGATGAAGAGGAAAGGTCCTCTAAAGTTATTATCATTCTAGATGTCCATATTGGTCCAGTGGTCAAGAACACCCCCTTCTAGATCCTAGATCTTGAGTTGGGATACAACATGTTACTAGGGAGACCATGGATACATGAAATGCAAGCCATAACCTTGACATACCATCAATGTATCAAGCTCCCACACCAGGGAGAAGAAATAATCATAGAGGGAGATCCCCAACCTTTCCAATACTGTAACGCGGTCCAAATCAACACAAACAACCAAGTACCTTCAAACCAAGATGCAAGTATCCCCTCCTCTTCAAATTAAAATCCTAAGGATGTCACACGGAAAGAGGGAAAGATATCCATTACCGACAAGGGTTGTGGTGAGTACAGAGATGAAGAGGCTTTCACCATCACACACATGCCTAAGATCCTGAGAACTTATGGTATGCCACAACCTGTTATTATGACAGAAACTTTGCAGCCTGTTCTATTTAGATGTCTGCCCACAACCTTTGTTAGATGGGGAGACATAGCAGAAGAAAATCCATTTGAACAAGATATCAATACATGGTTATACCAAGACCCACAAGAGACAATCCGACAAACCCTACCCCTGTCAAACTATGGTAATGATTATACAATGTTATAAAGATTTGGGTATGATGGTACAACCAGTCTAGGGGCAAGACAACAAGGTATAATAGAATTGTCTCTCTCGCCAACCCAGAGAAACAACAGAGAATTAGGTTATGGGAAACAAAGAGCCGGTCCTATAATCCAAGACATCCAAGTTGATCAGGAACAAACAGCAGAGATGCACCAGGGGCACAACACGGAACATGTCTTGATAAGCAACATACTAGCATAGTTTTTGCCTGTCGAAGAGGGAACCATGCAAACCCGAATAGACCTCCACATAGCAATCGACGATAACGAAGGAAGTGAGACATCTGACGAGCATTCTATCGAGATTGACTCCCATGAGTATGAGTGGAGATCCCTTCACAACTCTGAATCATCGATCCCAGATTATTTCCCTCAGTCAGACACTATCATAAACCTGGAAGACTTATTTGACCAACTATCCATTAACGAACAACCCTACATAGATAAGCATGTCATTTATCATTCCTCAAGTGGTGCGTACACATCACAGTCTAGTTTTGTAGGAACCATATATGTAGTCCCTTTCAACTGACTAGAGTCAAACAACCATGAAAGTATCTGTCTTATACAACTAGAGCTAATAGTGTGGGATCAACAAGGACCGCCTGATTTAGATGTCTTCGAGAATGATGAGGCTATTTCTGATTTCATGGGACTTAGAGAAGGCATGCCATCAGGAGACCACAAGGCAGGCTTCTCCATTGATCTCGATAGAGCAACATATTTTGGGGAGGTAGCTCCTCTTTCTAGTCCACAAAGGAAAAAAGAACAAAAAAATGATAAAAAGCTAAAACAAGACGTATCTTCTAGCGAAAACCTCACTGGGGCGCTAGAAGATGGAAAGAAGGAACTCCTCCCCCTTGACAGAGGAGAAATTGACATTACTAGCAGAAGAAACAAAGGAAGTCAATTTGGGAGATGACAAGAACCCAAAGAACATATACTTGGAAAAATCACTCACCCCTAAGGAGAGAGAATAGTTCATCAGTTTCTTCAAAGAAAGGATGATAAATTTTGCATGGTCCTACTCAAATATGCCAGGGTTAGATCCAGAGCTAGTACTACACCATCTCCCGTTGCTACCCAATGCCAAACTTGTCAAGCAAAAGCTAGGAAAGATGCATCCCCATGTTGCATTGCTAGTCAAGGCAGAGTTGAAAAAGATCCTGGATGCCAATTTCATAGGACCAATGCCATACACAGACTGGATATCTAACTTGGTACCAGTTACAAAGCATAGTGGTCAGATACGGATTTGCACAGATTTCAGGGATCTCAATATAACTTGTCCCAAGGATGACTTTCCTTACCCAACATTCATATCATAGCAGATCTAACTGCTAGACATCAAATGCTATCACTCATGGATGGCTTTTCAGGGTATAATCAGATAAGGATCGCACCAGAGGACCAACATAAAACAACTTTCACATGTCCTTGGGGCACTTACTGTTGGAACGTCATGCCGTTTGGTCTCAAAAATGCTAGCGTGACATATCAAAGGGCTATGACAACTATATTTCTTGATCTCATCCACAAAACAATGGAAGACTTTGTGGATGACATACTAGCCAAGTCAATGCTTCGTAAGGATCATCTACAAGTATTGGCACCAATCTTTGACAGAATGCAGGAATACAAAGTCTATTTAAACCCAAAGAAATGTGCATTCAGTGTCACAGTAGGAAAGCTACTGGGGTTCATAGTGTCACATAGAGGCATCGAAGTAGACCCAGAGAAAGTCAAAGCAATATTGTACATGCCTCCACCTTCGAACCTGAGGCAACTAAGAGGGTTACAAGGAAGGCTCCAATCAATCAAGCGCTTCATAGCTTAGCTAGTAGAAAAGTGCCACCCATTCCAACATCTACTACACAAAGACATCAAATTCATATGGACCAAGCAATGTGAACAAGCATTCCAAATATTCAAGGACTACCTCCTCAAGTCTCTTATATTGGTGCCACTAGTCCAAGGTAGACCATTGCTTATGTATATCTCAACAATAGAATCAGCATTAGGTGTACTCTTGGCACAACATGATGATGTAGGTAAAGAAAGGGCCATCTACTATCTAAGCAGAACATTGGTAGGATATGAACTCAACTATACGCAAATTGAAAAGTCATGCCTTGCAGTTGTCTTCGCTTCCCAGAAGCTGATACATTATATGTTGAGTCACCAAACAAAGTTGATCGCACATATTGATCCTTTAAAGTACCTCCTAAGCAAAGCAGTGCTCACCGGACAACTTGCAAAGTGGGTAATAATATTAAGTGAGTTTGACATTGAGTACATAGACAGAAAGGCCATCAAAGGGCAAGTGATTGTAGACCAACTAGCAGAGGCACCCATTCAGGACCATCAACCTATTAATTCTGACTTTCCCGATGAATCTATTATGACACTACAACTAGTGATTGAGGTATGGCAACTCTATTTTCATGGATCATGCACGAACCATGGTGCGGGGTCAGGAATAGTGCTCGTCACTCCAGATAATGATACAATTCCAAAATCTTTGAGACTCAACTTCCTTTGCACAAACAACATAGCAGAACATGAAGCACTGGCCATCTGTTTAAAGATAACAATTCAATGGAGAATCAAGAACCTTAAAGTCTTTGGAGATTCACAGTTGGTCATTAGTTAAGTAAAAAATGATTATACGACCAAAGATGAGAAGCTAATACCATACAGAGAATAGATGTAAACATTATGCACCAAGTTCCATTACATCTTCTTTAAGCAAGTCCCACGAGCACAAAACAAAGCTATAGACGTGATGGCTACCATAGCATCATTGATTGATATGCTAGGTAACGAAACAAGATTCCAGTTTCTAGTAGAGAAACTCTTGGTGCCATCACATGAAGCATCCATCATAGAATCAACATGCATCCTTGTTGGTCCTGAATCCCCATGGTACCAAGATGTATACAACTACCTCCAAAATGGTGTCTTACCTCCTAACTTGTCTAGAAACTAGAGAAAGTCCCTCATCTGCCAAGCCTCTAGGTATACCATCCTCTCTACTACTTTATATAAACGAAGTCAAGATAGAACGCTACTACGATGTCTCACTTCCATGGAATCCCAGAGAGCTCTGTACGAGGTATATGAAGGAATTTGTGGAACCCATGGAGGTGGCAACAACTTATCTAAGAAGATCATCCGCATGGGATACTATTGGCCCACAATAGAGACAGATGCACACAAACATGTACAAAGGTGTATACAGTGTCAGATTCATGGAGACCTCGTCCATGCACCAGCCCAACAACTAAATCCTATCACATCACAATTGTCATTTTCTATGTGGGGATTCGACCTAGTGGGCAAAATTACACCTTCTTTAGCAAATGGACACAAATACATCATAGTAGCGACATAGTACTTCACTAAGTGGGTGGAAGAAATTCCCATCACTTACATAATCGGAAAGCAGATATCAATGTTTATACTTAACCACATCATCTGTCGATACGAGAACCCTCAAACCATCCTGACAAATCATGGTACGCCTTTCCAAAACAAAGATGTCGAAGAGCTATGTGAATAGTTCCATATCAAATAAGGGTTCTCTTCATTTTATTATCCTCAAGGGAATGACCAAGCTGAAGCTAAAAATAGAACAATTTTGAAAATCTTGAAGAAAACAGTGAACAAATCAGGGTGAGACTGGCATTTACAGCTTAGTCCCACATTATGGGCATACAGAACTAGCGTGAGAACACCTACAAGAGCCACTCCTTTATCCCTAGTCTATGGATTAGAGGCAGTATTACCCCTCGAAGTGGAAATCCCATCCCTGAGGATATCTTTGAAGAACCTGATTACAGATGAAGACTACATAGTAGCAAGGCTCAGTGAACTGGAGTTGCTAGATGAAAGAAGACAACATGCCTTTGACCACTTACAAGGCTATCAGAATCGCCTTAGAAGGAACTATCTTAAGAAGGTGAGGTCACAAACATTTGAGGTAGGAGACCTTGTCCTCATGGAAAATCAAAAGAACCAAGCAGAGCGAGTTAAACCCAGAAAGTTCAAGCCTAACTGGCTAGGACCATTTGTCATTGTCAGCTCTACTCAGAGTGGGGCATTCATGCTAGCGACACCAGAAGGAGATCAACTCCCTGGATATATTAACAACATGCACCTCAAGGCACCTATCTACATATCCAGAAAATACCAAAAAAAATCAGAAAATACAAAATGTTACCTTGGTGAAAACCCGACAAACAGGCACCTTGGCGACAAAAAAAAAATCAATCAAAAAATCAAAAAAGTAAAGAGAAACAAAATCACTCTCTTAGTGAAAACCTGGAAAATTGGTGCTATTGAGTAGGTACCTTGGTGAAAACCTGGAAAACAAGCGCCAAGTATTCAAATCCAGCTTCACCATCAATGAACTCCAAACGCTTGAGCACACTTCAAATGCAAGACTGACTACCCAAGCTATATCCAAAAGCACATTTCCCTCTGAGCACCAAGCACTTATCCATGGTTATTAATGGTCCACCAGACTAGGGGGCCATTCTAAATGTCCTAAAAAAATCCAAAAAAATTAGAAAACTCTTCAAAAATCCTAAAAACATCAAAAAATCTTGAGAAAATCAATCTTCATAAAAAACATTTAAAAATTGCAAAATCCCAAGCAATAAAACCAACTTGGTTATCAAGACAGAAAAGGGTGATCACACCCAGTCAATCAATGTCACAATCATGAGATTTACGTATCAGCATTGGGCTCATCTGACACAACTTTATCAATCTATCAAATCAATCAGCAAGCAACTGGCGACAAAGCTAATCTATCAATTGTTACAATCATGAGCTTTGCAAACCAGCATGGGGCCCATCTAACACAGCTTGATTAGATACCAACATGATCACAATCAATCAATCAAATCATATCAATAATCTTACACAGTGATGAATATGCTCAAACCAGACAGGTCAGTCTTATATGAGTAATCTATTATTGAAACTAGACACACTCAAGCAATCAAGCCAATCAAGAGAAACCAACTGCATCAAGGAACCATCCAAAAGTGTTGACTAGGTCAGTTAGTTGGTCAGATGTCAGTCTATATTTTACGGTTATGTTCTCACACTACTCCAGGATCCACCATCTGAGGAGAGTAGCTATGATAGATCATGACTTATTTTCTTTGATTACTGTCTGTTGAATGTTCACTTCGATTTCAGGGTCATGATGATTTAGGATAAATGCGGTAAGCGTTGTCACTTATTTGGCAGCCACGCAGTTCCACAATCTGAGCTTAACCCTGGGAAAGAATTGGACATTCATTCTCTTTTATTTTCTTGTTTGGTTTATAGAATCAAGAGCTCGCAGTGCTATTCAGATGTACTCTGAGTGAGTTGGAGTTCTATCTTGGTTTCTATGGTCTTTTTCTTTTTTTGCAATCAAGAGCTCACGATGCTATCCAGATGGACTCTAGGGGTGTAGGAGTTCTATCTTTTTTGCTTTGGCTTTTCTTTACAAAATCAAGAGCTCGCAGTGTTATCCATATGGACTCTAGGTGCATAGGAGTTCTATCTTGGTTTCCTTTTTTTTAGTTAATTTAGAGGACAAAGTTGTATCCAGATGGTCAATATCGGGGTTCTTTTGGCTCTCTTTATTTTCAAACAAGGAACAAAGATGAACCCATATGGTCAATATTTGGGTGCACTAAGTTCTCTTTCTATTCAATCTCTCTACTCCTTCCTCTTATCAAGAGGTCGTGGCGGTATCCAGATGGTATGTGATCTAGATGCATTGAACGCTCTTCAGAATTTCAAAAAATAAAAAAGATGCAATGATGACAAAAAAATGGAAACATGATAGCGTTGGCTCACTCATCCATTCTATTAATTCATATCTATCAAAAAAATCAAAATTTCATTTCTATCATTCCATATCTATCAATCAATCCCAGAGATCACATTCCAAACTAACTTCCTTCTAACAAACACATGCATTACTCAAAATTTTTGTGCATGGTAGATTGCATTCATTTATTGCATAATAAAAATCCAAAACATGTGCATAGTAGATCATATAATCAATGCATCCATCATCAATAACATTATAACTAACATAGGCATGTTATGTATGTGGAGCCTAATCAGACTCAGTTTCTTTCGGCGCGGTTTCCCCCCAGACATATCTATTTTGGCCCCAAGCTCGGGGTCAAGGGGCAGAGCCCCTTGCGGGGTCCTGGGGCAGTGCCCCAGGCGGGATCAAGGGGCAGAGCCCCTGATGGGGTCAAGGGGCAGCGCCCCTTGCGGGGGCCCTGTGGGGCAGTGCCCCAAGGCAGGGTCAAGAGGCAATGCCCCTCGACGCCAATAATGATTTAATAATATTGTAAAGGGTCGACCATTGATTTTCTATTAGTTGGAGTATTTTTTTCCCTAATTAGGTTAGGTCAAATATGCTTGTGAAAAGGGCTTAGGGTTTTGATATTTCATTATATGAGAAAATTTTTGTAGCTTCCTGTGACGGTATTGAGTTGCAGGTTTCAGATTGTAATCGCTGGATAATAATAAAGATATTGGACTCGCTGTTGGTGGACATAGCCCAGGGATTGGGTGAAGCACGTTAAATATCTGTGTCATTTGTGTTCTCTTCCGTGTTTTTATTTACATTTTTTTTGCTTATTATTCTAACAAGGCATGCATTCATCATCATCATATAGTGATTCACATTTTCAACAAATTAATGCTCATCTGACGCATTTTCTATGCTTAATATATTGAGGGGGCATATAGTCCATTTGCTATCACTGGGGCAAGCTGGGGCAGGATCAAATCTGAAAATTCTTTGACACAACGTGATGAATCACATTGTATCAAAGAGGGGCAAATGTAGACACCCTAAAATGGGCAGGCTTGCGACTTGACATTAAAAACACTAATTCTTATCTATTAATTAATAGTTTTTAAATCATTAATTAATCATCTATTTTCCTCTAAATTCATTCCCCAAATCATCTAATCAAATTCTCAAAATTAATTAAATAAATAATTTTATTTAATTAATTAACCTTAATTGATTAATTACCATTAATTAATTAATTCAATTCAACTTCCTATAGTTTAAATTCAAATATTTAAACTTACTAATTAAATTCTTCCAATAAAATTAATTTAATTTCATCAATTAAAGTAATTCTAAATAAAAAAGAATTCAATTATCTCACATGTTGAAACTATTAATTAAATAAATGAATTAAATATTCATTTATCTTCAAAGAGATAACTCCAATCATATCACATGGGTTACTCCACCCATCTCTTCAGGCCACATGGGTAACTTCACCCACCTCTTCAGTTCTAAAAGGTAACTCACAATTAGCTCTTCAGTCAACCAAACTCTATCTCCTCTTTACCAATTGAAGAGGTAGAGTTTATTGATGGCTTCTCCAGTGCCTTTTAATCTCAACCGTTCATCTCCCTATCTTTGGGATTGATCTCAACCATTCATCTCCCTATCTCTGGGATTGATCTCAACCATGCATTTAATCCCCAATTCCTATATCATAAAGCCTTCATAACCATTTGAAGGATCCAGGATTTCAAGCTCTCGTGCGCCATTACTATGTTAGTTTGGTTCTAGCATTCAAGCCATCTTGCGATCACACACCTACTTCAATTAGCAAATTCTCAACACTTCTCAAGTCATAGACACTGCCACGCCAATACTGAGCATCAAAAATATCATTTCAGAAGGAGTAGAGAGAGACAATAGAAGCTTCAAGCACTTTGGGGTTTGCATTCATTTGTTTTCCTTTCATTGCTTGTACTTTTTATTGGTTACGTTTCAAGTTATTCATTTTAGTAGTTCATGTGTGCTTGATTTATATCATTTGTAAAAGCTTTGCTATTAACTCTTGCCTTTGGAAAGCTTGGGAACCATGAATCATGAAAGAAGGAGGCGTACAATAATCAAGGATAGAAATAAGGGACAACTAAAATTATCTCAAAAAAAATCTATTTTGAAAATCTTAGATAAATTCAATATGAAGAATGCCAAACCCGTTAGTACTCCTTTGGCTAATCATTTTTGCTTATCTTCAACTATGTGTCCTAAAACATAAGAAGATCAAGAACCCGTGAAGGGTGTTCCATATTCATCAATGATTGGCATCTCATGTATGCCATGATTTGTACTTGCTCGGGTATTGCTCATGCAGTGGGAGTAGTGATCAAATTTATGAGTAATTCGGGTAAATCACACCGACAGGCAGTACAGTGGATCTTCAGGTATTTGAAAGGTACTTCACATCATGTTTTATGTTTTGGTGGTAAGAATACTCAACTATAGGGATATGCTGATTTGGATATGGATGGAGACTTGGATAAATGACACTCTACTACTGGTTATGTGTTTACTTTTGTTGGAGCAATGATAAGTTGGGTTGCTCAGTTGCAATAGGTGGCTGCACTTTCAACTATTGAGGCTGAATATATTTCTCTCACTGAAGGATCAAAGGAAAATATATGGTTGCAGTGGTTGTTAAGTGACCTATGGTGTAAGAAATCATTTTTTACTCTATTTTGTGATAGCAATAGTGCTATTCACTTGGCCGATAATTCTGTCTTTCACAATTAGACAATGCATATAGAGCTGCGATATCATTTTATTCGCCATGTTATTGAAGCGGGTAAGCTGATGGTGGAGAAAATTGACATGAAGTTGAATCCAGCTGATATGTTGACAAAGGTAGTACATAGGGAGAAGTTCAAATTCTATAGAGCTTCTCTCGGACTTGTCCAAATCTTACAACAAACTTGCAATGGGGGATATTTCTGAGCAACTATTTGGTCTTTAAGTGGGAGATTGTTGGGTTTGGTGAAGCCCAAATATTCTAATTATATCTACATTTTCTGTCACACTCAAAACAAATATTTCTTTGTAACTAACCTCTTGTTTTTGACATGTTTTGCTAATTTAGAAGTTGATGTTGTGCTGGATTTTTCCATCTTGAAGATGAGACTGAATTTTAATAGAGTTGATGTTGCTTGAATATGTATTGTATTCAGAATTAATAAAAGAGATAACCCCTGAAAGTGGACATAGCCATTATTGGGCGAACCACTATAAATCTGGTGTTCTTTTGTGTCTTTTAAATCTTTTAATTTTTATGCTTATCTTCTACAATTTTTCATCAAAATGGCTTTCTAAAAATAATACTTTTTAAAGTAAAACTTTTTCATATTTGTTTAATATGATTTTAGATTTAGTCTTAAAAAATGATAGTTTTTCATATTAGAATATGTAAAATATAATATTTCTATAAAAGGCTTCAACAATTATATATTTAATTATTAACATAATTTCTTATCTCATTATCTTAAAATAAAAATTAATAAAAATAATTAAAAATAAAATCTTAAAAAAGATAATATCTAATAAGAGAAATATTTTATACAATTTCAATGTTCATGGATATTCATAAATTTAATTAGCAATTATAATTTGAAATCTTTTAGGTTGTGACAGTAACTCATCCGATATGAATGCAACTCATAGGGAAAGTAAAATGACTATAGAAAAGAGATAGATACCTAGGACTCTCACTTATCATTATGAAACATAAATAAGCCTACCTAAGCAAGCTACACTAGGTGTATGAAAATACCTAATTGACTAATACAAATGAATAAAAAAATCACTTCAACAAAATCTACCTTGGAATTAGGCTATATATATTTGAAACTTTTAGAATGACCATCTTTAGATGTAAATTGATAAATGAATCTCAATACTAAATGTAGTTCCTTACATGAACCTCACTAAGGATAAGAATTACATAGGAAACCTTCTTATCTATTATAGGATTTAAATCCTTTGGTGCATAATACAATTAATGTATAATTTTATAATGAAGATGATGAAACCTATAATATATTATTAAATACAAAAATAGAGATATGGATATCTTCACTATACTCACAATATGATAGTTTTGGAATCATTATAATAATTGAACATACAAACAATTTGTACAATTCCATTCCTCTTGGCTAGCTCAAATTCCCTAGATTGAAACTACATGTAAGAAAATATAATTATGCCCACTCCAAATGGTAGAAATACATGTAAAACACCCACAAAATATAAGAAACATAAAGATACATTTCTTTAGTTGATATAATATTACTCTTCACCCTAGAATGCTCTACTTCATAATTGAATCCACGCCTTTTATATGACTTGTTTTATCATTTCATCTAAGACACATTTATTGTAGAAATGTAACTATATGGATACTTATATTCTCTTCAGAATTACCTTGAAACTAGAGGCAAGGAAGCATCACACATGGATAGTCCTAGTAATATGACATGATCAATTGGCAAATATGTGAATTAAAATTAGGGTTTTACTACATTATGTGATTTATAGGAGGCAGTTTGATATAATATGACATGATCAATTGGCGAATATGTGAATTAAAATTAGGGTTTTACTACATTATGTGATTTATAGGAGGTAGTTTGATATAATATGACATGATCAATTGGCGAATATGTGAATTAAAATTAGGGTTTTACTACATTATGTGATTTATAGGAGGCAGTTTGATATAATATGATAAATATGATGGGGATCGTAAGGCCTAACCATTTTTGTGACCCTAGTTGTACTCCTTATGCTTTATGACTTTGATAATTTTAAATATTTGAGGAACCTTGCATGCATTCTTCTTTTGTTTTGTTTTTGATAATTTTAAATATTTGAGGAACCTTGCATGCATTCTTCTTTTGTTTTGTTTGTGAATTTTAATTTGATAATCTTATAGCATTAGATTGTCATATATACGGTTATTCAACCTCGTAGATGATGTTAATTATCTTTTCATACAATTATTTTTAATTGAATGTAGACGTAAATAAACTTGTTCACATGATTTAATTTGGATTTGGTGAATAAGGTAGAAATTTATGTTTTTATTATCTTTTAATCAAAATGAGTTGTGCTTGTTTGGTTGTCTTCCTTGAAAACAAGATAAACTTGATTGTGCTCATGAACTAACTAATTTTGAGATGATTGGATGTTTAGGCTAGTGATGCTTGAGTTTACATGCGATGCTTTGAATCATTCTCACACTTATAGAATCTATTTAGTTATAAGTTGTCTCTAGTAGATATACAAAATTCCAACGAACCCAATTAACCAAAATGCTAATCCTAATGTATGAATGACTCTTGGTAAGTGAATTTGGTTATATTAGGGGTACATATAATCTCAATAGTTATTAAATTCTTGCATACAACTATTTAAGTAATAATGATTAGTGAAAGGAGATGTCATTGCATAAACCATTTTTTTTCGTAGACATTAATATATGAAGGTTACATGTATTGCTAATAGGCTTATAATCAAATATTAAATTAGGGATTTAATGTGAAGTGTTTTATGAAAATTTGATATTGATTATTACAATGTACATGACTATATGTTGTGGATTTAGTAGTTTTAAGACACTTGTTATGCTATAAATTACAAACTCCATAACTACTAAACATGAAATTGATCTTAATTGTTGTAGGTGAATAGTAAGATATTGATCTTTAGGTTTTGATAATATATATCTTGGATATGTTTGACATGTGATCAAGTGTACATGTATGTTAACAAAATGACTAATGAGAGAATGATAGATTAATAAAAAGCCTTATTTACCTTCCCAATTTATCTTTTTGAAATAATGAAAACTTGATCATGCTTCCTAGATACACCCATTCATCTTAGTCCACGAGTGGACCAGAACCCCTCTAGTTATTCCAAAGTATTTTTAATTTATTTGTGCGGTTTAGACTAGAACTGGATTTCATTTTTGTTGATATTTTAAATTTGATAAATGCCACATTAAGTACAAACCCATTTTTGCACTTGTGGGAAATTTTAAAAGGGTTTAATACATACATGCATACATACATATATATTCTTCCCATAGAGGTTAAATGAGTACTAAATTTGCACAAGCCTCAAAATCCATATGTATGTGTATGTTTGTGTGTGTATACATACATACATACACACGTGTGTGTTATTGTACATATGCATGTATGCATATGCATATGTATATACATTTTTATATTTAAATGTATATTTTCATATGGATTTTGAGTCTTGGGTGAATTTAGTACTTACTCAACCTCCTTGGGAAGAACATGTCATTATGAGGCATGACTTAAATTAATGTTTTGTAAGATGTGGTTGTATGTGTAAGAGGAAGGTCATATCCCATTTCATTGGCTGGGGATAGATGAACAACACTCAATATAAGCCAATATCATCAACCTTTGAAAGCACAATTAGATCATTTTAAATTTTGGCAGTCTAAGAATTTGAGGGTGAGAAGGGAGATCTTGAGAGCTTCCAACATTGAATGTGTTTCAAGAATTTTAGAGGCTTCTTGGTTAAGGGAATTGGATTGTCAAAGGATGAAGTCATTGTTGAAGCTCTCTCTCTCTCTCTCTCTCTCTCTCTCTCTCTCTCTCTCTCTCTCTCATAGTGTACAAGAGATGAAAGATTGGCAAATTATACTTAAAATCTGTTAGAATGTGATTTTGAGTAATTCGACTCTTTTCTTTGTTGTTGAGCACAAGTGATTTGCGAGGAGTGTTAAATTCACCCACCCCTAAAATTTATGATTATATATACAAACTCAAATCTAGTTGTTCTCTTGGCTTGGGGAATCGCTAGAGCCTTGTACGACTTGATAATGTCATGTTGGAAGGCTGGACAACATTGGCTCATTCACACTTGAAATGAGAGAGTTGAATCTTTTGTAGAATTTTCAAAATTTGAAGAATGTTATATTATCTTGAAATATAATTATGAAACACAAACCTATTTCATTTAAATTGATTTTTGTATTAAATTTGATATAAAAGAGAGATAGTTCTCTTTAATTTATACTGTTAATTAAAAATTGATATTTTATTATAAAAAATATATTGATTGATTATTACTAATAATTACAAATTAATAATAATATATGTATAAACAAATCACATCAAATTAATCATAATATATTAATGAACAGATCACAGTTTATTTCATCCTGCATCCCAGCTACTATTGAACCCCAGAAGATTTGCAAATAATTAAAACATGGTACCCACATATTTCTCAAACTAACAAGATCATAACCTTAAAAAGTCACAGACAAACAGAATCTATGTTTCATTCACAAAAAGTCACAAAAAAATATAATCTCTGTTGGAATCATTCTGCATCACATTTTTGGCATTCGTTTGTAACTAGGAAAATTCCAAAGAACCATGATATTGTTCCAATTTCATGGACTTATTCAATACAGATAAACTTTGAGAGTTAAGTCATGGAAATTCTAAGTTCCATTTGTTATGGAAATGTGGCAGCATCCATAGATGTCTGTATGTAAATATTTCTTACATGGCTGATTATAAAAATTTATTTCGGAATTGAATCTGGCTATAAGTTTGAGGGTTTGAATCTTGGTAGATAAATTTTATATCTCATATTAACATACTACCAATTATATTCAACCAATTAAACTACAACCCTTGTACACTCAGAAACATCTGTTAAACTCTGATATTAAAAAAAAAAATTACTTACTGTACTGTTGACTCATACTAGGATCTAAATCTAGATGTATTAGCCTTCCTGACGGCATGACTGACAGGCCTAGGGATGACCACATCTGTCAAACTACACATGATGGGCATCCATCTGGACTGAATATGGGAAGGAAACCTAGTTCTTGGAGACCTTGAACTCTCATTCTTACATAAACCCTCTTTAACTATCAATGATTTCTCATGATTTTCCAAAGATTTCCTCCCATGTTCCACAGATTTCTTCCTATGTTCCACAGATTTATTAACAGGAGGACTTCCACCATTACCAAAAGTGGTCTGCAATTGCTTGCAGAGTGCCCCCATCTCATATGAATCCAACAAGGAGCTCTCATGGGATTCCATCATCAGATCTGATTCGTCCATGAAAATGCTTGCTAACCCATCAAAAGAATTTGAACTATTACCTCTTTCCAACAGGGGAAATTTGATTTTTATCAGGGATTTGTAATTGAGGAGTCCCATGGCTTCCAGCTTGAACCTGGAAGGCCCTGCACAGCTTCCTCCTCTTCTTATAACTATGGCATGAGCATCAGACTCTTTTACAAATTTACAATATGATTTTGATCTGTGCAGATACCAAGCCCAAGCTGCAGATTTAACACACTCTTCCCCTTCCTCTGCCCACCTCTTTTTTTCCTCCACCTTCTTTGGCATTGCAAAAACTTTGCAGATGTCTCTTTACCTTGAATTGATCTAAGAGAAGGCTATGGCAGAAACTTCATAATCTTGACCAGTAGATTAGAACAAAGGTTGTGGCAGAAAACTTCTGTAGATTCCACAAACTTCTGTAGATTCCACAAAGAATAAAGGACTAAATGAAGGGTAGGAGATAGAGGGACGGTGGAGTGTGTGGAGGAAAATCATGCTAAATGTTAAGGCTTGAAAAAAGACAGCCGCTCAAGGATTGAAGAAGGTACAGTTTAATAGATAGCCATTTCATAAGAGGAATGATCCATGATTAAAGTTGTTTTTGCAATGTTTCAATATTAAAAACAGGACTGTAGCGTTTACCTTTCTTTGAATGGATGATTTTACATTTGTTTTATTATCCGACTTTGGGAGTATAGGTTATTTGATATATATTTAGCTGAGAACTAAGGTTATAGAAATATTCGAAGTGGTAAAATCTCGTCCTCATTTTTTATATATCATATTTAGTGGTAGTGGAGTTTGAACTTTGGTAGATGATTTATTAAAGATAATATCATCATTTTTATCAATTGTATTCAATCAATTGTACAATGATCTTTTGACGTGTTTGCTACTTTTTTGGGAAGCTTTTTCATCCACAAAATCGTATTAGCTACACAATACTAGAGCACAATCAATTGAACAATGACCTTTTGACATGTTCGCTACTTTTTTTTGGAAGCTTTTTCATCCACAAAATCGTATTAGCTACACGATACTAGAGCACAAGCCTTAGGTTGAAGCTCTTTGACTAAGAGCCAAGGGTTGAGGGGTATCCATTCTGCCAAATTTGCTTAGGGCACAATCTTAGCCTCATCCCTTATGATGTGGAAGCCTTGCACTCAACAAGACTTGATCCCTAGTGGGCTCTTTAAGAACCTTTCAACTACTTTTAATTTTGGTATGTATTTTCTTTCCATGTAAGGTTTGTGAATATAAAGATATTTTTTATTTGTATTGGTTTTTATTTTCTAAATTATGTTTTTACTCTTAAAAATTGTATTGTCTACTCGTATTTTGTAATCAATAGCAACATGTATGTAACATTGAAAAACAACCTTTTATGGCATTAGAACTGTGATTACAATTGTATCTTTCACATAATTTTGAAAGATCAATTTAATTTTTGGATGGAGAGTTTTATTCATTCATCTTTCGGATGGAGATTTTTATATTTAATTTATTATCCCATTTTGGAACATAGCTTATTTGATATTTATTTAGCTAAGAGTTAAGGGGAGAGATATTCAAGTGATAATAATCTCGACCTCAGTATATATCATACTTTTTAGAGTTTGAATCTTGATAGACGAGATAATCAAGGAACATATCATCAACACCATCAATTGTATCCAACCAATTAAAGAAGGGCCCTTTGGTGTGTTTACTTATTATGATTTTGGTATGTCTTTTGTTTCCATCTACGGTTTGTGAATATAAGGATATTGCTTATTTGTATTTTTTTTTTAAAATTATGTTTTAACTCTCAAAAATTGTATTATCTACTAGCATTTTGTCATTTGTATTTAACAATGAATCGCAACATGTATATAGCATTAAAAATAACATTTTATGGCATTAGAACCGTGATTATGATTATATGTTTCACATAATTTTTAAAGATCAATTAAACTTATTTTTTAAATTTGACTCTTTAATGCATTATATGTCTAATGACCATTGTTTTAATATTAATTTAGACATTTTCACAAAAAAATTGAATGGATTAGAAGGTTGAAAAAAATTGTTATAAACCTTCAAATTGGATAGATTTTTTTAATCAAGTAAAATTCAAATGTGTCATGTTGTCAACTAATCATATGCACAATTATAAATTCACACTTTGATAGATATTTTATTAATTACATTGATTATAATAACTCATTTTCAATATTCACACTGGGAACCACTAATCTACATACTATAAGTGATAGATCTCAAAGTAATCTAGTGGGTGAAGATTTCCAAATATGGTCTTATTAGATTTCCTCATTACTACCTAATATGGTGAATACAACTTATTTAAAATTTGTAAATTGAATAATATTTATATGGCTTCAAATAGAGTCCCACAATATGACACCAAAAATTGATATACATATTGAATTTGAAATTTGAGCATCCTAATTTAGTTCATTATGTTTATTATGAATATAAGGGTGAGCACTTCCTATTTATTGCATTATATGTTGATCAATATGTTATTTATTCATAAAAGAAAATGAATGACTTTAGAAGTAAAGAATTAACTTGCCACAAAATTGGAAATGAAAGATCTTGGTGCATTTAAAACCATTCTTTCCATAAATAGTAGAACATATGGAGTGCAAGAAAAACTATGGCTTCAATATAATTAGCATGTCAATTTATTTTTAAAGAGGTTTAGCATGCAATATGTAGACCATTATGCATTCCTCTCATAGTTTGAAATGAAACTATCTTCTTCACATTTTCTGCCATCCCCATCGAAGATAGAAGACATGAGCAAAGTGTAGTTGGTAATTTGATGTATGTTATTGCTTACATAACCAAAACCTTTCCAAGAAATGTGAATTCTGATCATATATGTCTAATCTCGGTGGAGTTCATTGGGATGTGAACATTTTCTTCATATTCATGGTTATAAATGCATTCAAACTGGACTAGTGATGCTAATTACATGTGATCGAATAACACTTGCATATTTTCTTTATTTAGTGGTTTAATATGTTGGATGAGTAAGTGACAAGTTGTGATTACTTTATCCACTACCGAAGATGAGTATATGCTAGCTAATCATGCTTATAAAGTAGTTATTTTACTTAAGAGACTATGCTAAAAAAATAAAAATAAAATAGATATAATGATATTTTATTATGATATTTAGAGTGTGAAGTATGTAGTCAATAACTCAACATTTTGTATCAGGACCAAAGACATTGATGTACAATATTATTTTGTCAAAGATATGATTAAGGATGGTAGGGTGAAGTTAATTAAGGTAGATATTGTGATGAATATTATAGATTATTTGATTAAGTTTGTGAGCACAAATAAGTTGAAATAAAGTTTAAAGTCTATAGGTCTCTTGACCCCTAACAAGTAAATCATATGGTGTTGATCCTCTCTTTTCTCTTACAAGGTATTTTACAAGTGGGGTAATGTTAGGAAAGAGGTGTTTCAACCTTGCAATTATAAAATATTACTAATTATAGTAAGTTTATATCCAAGCACTGATAAATCCCAATAAATTTCCAAAGATATGGAATAACCAAATGAACTTTCTAGTAAAGTTTCAACCGAAGATCATATATGGATTTCAAGATATTAAATTTTCATTTTAAACAAATTTAAGTCAATTTTGAGACACCTAAAGGTTATTTTTGGGTTTGAAAGTAGTCATAACTAGGGAAGCAAGTTGCAACTTGAGAGAGAGCTTCATGAGCTTTTCAATGGTTCAAACGATTGATTCAATGACCTCCCAAATCGAAAGTTATGACTTTTAAAAGTTGGGTCTCTCAAATTAGAACATGTGGATAGGGAGTTATATGTGTTGGTGTGGGTTTTGACACATCATAGAGCATTTTGGATTGGAGATAAGTGCTTCTTTTTAAGGTAGTTTTAGCTCATGGTTTTGTAAATATCATCACACAAATTCATGTATCATATTTCCTATATATTAGGTGCTTTAAATGGAGGTTGAATGTGAGAGTCTCATAGATGTTGAGTTGCCTCCAAATATTTGGTTAGTTATACTCCTATAAAATATTTCTTTACAAGTATATTTTAATTTTATTGATTTTCAAATAATATATTGAGTGACTTTTGGAGCATGGAGTTTTCCTCTCGGAAGAGTTTTCCACATGCAAATCATTGTGTTGTAGCATGAATAGTATTTATGCCTATTTTTGTTTAGTTTCTATAACTATTATAAAAATGTAAAAAAAATGTATATAACCCTCTTCTCATAATTAGTTTTAGGGGCCCTTGGTCTACTGGTTAAGTTGAAAGGTTCTCAATGAGCCCATGAAGGATCAAGTCTTATTGAGTGCAAGGTTCTGACATCGAAAAAAGGGATGAGGTAGAAATCAGCGTAATTTTTAGTGGTGAATATTCACCTTTTGGAAAATTCTAGGCAATATATTTTATGGAATTGGTGAATCGCACACGTTATATGTTGGCCCAAATCGCCCAATCTTGACACATTACCGGTTAAATATTCATTGGATTAGCCAGTAAGATTTTCCATTTGACGAGGTTGACCAACATATTCGCCTTTAACCAATGTGACGTGGTTATTTTAACGGTCTCTTATTCGCCAAGGGTATTAATTATGAATTGCATATAAAATATAAAATAGCCAACCTGTTAATTAATTGTTTTATAGATCATGATCTATTTCGCCAACCATTAATTATTTGTTATATTGACCACGGACTATTTCGCCAACCGTTAATTATTTGTTATATATGACCACGGGTTATTTCGCCAACTGTTAATTATTTGTTATATTGACTATGAACTATTTCGCCAACCGTTAATTGAATGTTATATTTACCACGACCATATTTCGCCAATTGTTTGTTAATTCCTACATTTAGGTCGACCAATTTTTGCCAAAAGCCCAGGAATTAAAAAAATGGAAATTTGAATCATGCATTGATATAAATTAATATGAAATTTGTTAGTCTTGACTCTTATAGTTTTCGTGTCGCCTTACAAAAATTTGGAGGCCCAGATTTACAAATAGCAATCTTGCAACAGTAAACAAAGGATTCACTTTCAGCATTTCAGAGAATCAGAATTCAGAGGAAGCTGGACCAAGCCACAAGGAAAGAAATTATTTGTTCAGTGTTCACATTTCACAGTATTGCTATTAATTTCCTAGTGACTAGTGAGAGGTCAAGATGTCAGATAAGGGTGACTATCCTGACTATCATCAGGCTGTTGAAGGGATTGAGATGTCAGGGGAGGTTGAACTTGAGACTTGGACTTGTCACTATGCTCAGGGCAGTGAAGGGATTGGAAAGCTAGACAAGGGTAAGACTCCTGATCATCAGGGCAGTGAAGGGTAGGGTAAGACTCCTCAGGGAAGTGAAGGGTCTGGGAGGCCATCGAAGCGCCCAAAAATTCACTAGTAAATTTTAGCCCTATTTTCGATGATGATTTGTCACAATTTAGACAACAATTGGTCTATAAAATGACGACTACTGCCGTCGGTCTTTTTTGCGTCAATTTTACGTCACACTAAACCATCATCGGTATTTTGACAGTAATAGGGTGGATTTATCGACAGACGATACGTTGAAATGTTTGGTCCAGCCTGGACCCTGCTTTCCACCGAGGTGACCAACGTCAATCCAAATGTCAACAAACTCTGCTCGATGAAGGCATCGAGACTATAGCATCCGCGTCAAAAAGCTTAGTGTCGTGTGTCGAAATAGCGACGCACAATGGTTGATTATGTTGTCGATTGTATAGCATCGACGTCGATATGCTTAGTGTCATGTGTCAAAAGTGCGACGAACAATGGTTGATCATGTCGTCGATTGTATAGCATCGGCGTCGATATGCTAAGTGCCTTGTGTCAAAATTTTGACAGCCTGTGTCATTTTTTCAAATTTTTTTTTATATATTATCGTATAAAATATGTATAAATATATATATATATAATATGTATGAGACTCTTGCTGTTGGGATTAGTATTCACCTTTTGCGTTTATAGCCACACAACATTAATCAAAATTTGAATAGAAAATGTATACCTTGAGTACTACAATTCACATTAGAATCGATCGATGCCTCCATCATGCTCGACCGGTGCAATATCAATATCGACAGGTTGCATTCCAATGTAAATAAAATAGATGTAGATTTAGATGACGATATCACAGAAATCCCTAATTCACAATCTATCGTTTGTTCTATGAAACACTAAATTAGGGATTTATGCGATATCCTCATCTGTATCTACAGCTATTACCTCTATTGTTGCAGGTGCTTTTCCCTTATTTGATATTTATCTTCAGGTATCCACACTCGTTCTGTTGGTTGTTGCCAGCTTCTCTTTGAGCTTCTCTTTGTTTCAAGAATAGTTTAACATTCTCTGAGAAAAATAATTGTAGGCATCATGGTCACATTTTTTTGGAGACAATGTAATTGAGTGGTATACCTAGACGGTGGAGAGAAACTTCTACACCCCTGAATCCAAGTTGTTATCCATCCCGCAGTGTCAACTTGGAATCAGAGGTGCAAAAATTGCTCTTCGTGTAGGTATACAACTCAATTATGTTGTCTCCAAAAAAATGTGACCATGATGCCTACAATTATGTTTCGAGAATAGTTTAATTAACATTCTCTACTTAACAGGGCCAACCACGTGAAGGTGGAAGCTCGTCTGGCCCCTCCTAGGAGCCTCTTATGACCCTTTACGACATTTTAAGACCTCTAAGATGTATTCTTAGAGGTCGTAAACGGTTGTAAAGGGTCATAAGGGGTCCTAGGACACAATAGTTGAGAAACATAAATGTAGGCATCATGGTCACAATGTTTTGGAAACACAACATAATTGAGTGGTATACCCAGATGATGAAGATCAACTTCTGCTCCTCCAGTTCCAAGTTGACAATGCGGGATCCCAA
>MU225242.1:1373656-1417355 GCA_018584345.1 Thuja plicata
TGTGAAGATCTATCTATTGAATTCATTTATATATTAAATCAAAAATTCAATAATCTATTACAGTTTCATATTTATGATCCATTGTTATCAGTTCTAAATAACTTTCGAGTTCTCTTTTGCCAAACTTTGAAGGGATTAGAAGTTGGAGGATCTTGTTATCTGCTATAAAATACCTTGGAGCTTGAAGACAAAGTTCAAGGAAAAGGCCCACCAGCCTAGGTCCTGCAGAGCCTGAATTGCAGAGGTTGTAGCCCTTTCCCTAAGGCTATACCTGTTAGTTGGCCGGAATAGTTGGTTTTCTCAGCATTGGGTAGGCAAAACCCAATAGGAATTCCAATCTGCAGTTTCGAGTACCAACAATTGGTCTCTTCAACTTTTGTGTCTTCTCTCCTTGGAGAAATAACCAGTGCCAATCTAGGAAAGAATTTGGAAGATAAAGGCCAATCGAAGTCTCTACTAGGTCATCCTGAAGCTCCTCCCACAAAAGGCCAGCCTGAGGGTGCTGAACTAGTAGCCCCTGCCAGAGGCTACCTAGACGGGGACCTATGCTGACGCGAGGGACCATCTGAACTGTGAGGTTTCATTCGATGATGGGGTGAATGTCGCTAGGGATCCTGGGAACATAGAGTTTGTGAACGCGAGCAAGAGGATCTGTGACCTTGACATCATCCATGAGAAGAAGAATAACCAAGTTGGAAACTGACGCATCTGAAGACACCCTGGCGACCATACATGGTGCATTTCCCCAATGTTGCAACTACTCCTGCAAATGAGACACTTCAAGGACCACCTTGTGAGCTTGAACCTATATCTATAACATCATGACATTATTACATATGCAAGCTTTAGCAAAAATAGATACATTAGTATCAATTGTGAGATGTGAAAATATTGCCACATTTTCGTCTTTCCATATGGAAAATAATATTTCAATTCTAAAAGTATGCCAAAGCTGCAAAACCATTTTAGGGTTATCTCCTAATAGAACCATATGCCAACAAAACAACTCTAGGAAAAATGGAGAGAAAAAATCCTGGATCCAAACCCAATAATTTTGAGCTCTTCTACAAAACCAAAACACATGAAGGAAGGACTCAGACAGGCTGAAAAAAGGGAAACAAGTATTTGAAATGCCCAAATGGTGAAGGCGAGATTCTAAAGGAAAGCCTTGGAAAATAATACACCATGAAAATTATGCTATTTTACGTTCTGAGATAGCAGTCTAGATAGTAAGAAAGCACAACCTCTAGGTAGAATGTGGGGACTGTAAATGCCATCGATGGTTTAAAATGTCGACCCTTGGCAAGTGAGGTGAAAGCCAACGATATCACTATCGAGTTGGTATCTCTGAAAGGTTGTCTAAGGATACCATCGTCAATCCTTCCATCAGAGTCGAATGCTTGTAATACCAATATTATGCAACAAATCAACTGGCAAGATGAAAATAAGTAGTTCAAAACTTTGACGATCTTGGTGTGTCAAGCAAAATTGAGTCTGCAAATCCTCCATCAAACATCCATTCATTTCATTTATGCTTACAGTTTCCACAATTCTAGTTCAACCCATGGAATATTAGAACAATTAATATTACCTAAAATAATAAGCATCCTTATAACACCAAAAATCCTTCAATAGAATCTTGCTCACTTCAATTGTAAAAATATTACAAAATCATTGCTTGTTTATTTCTTCTCTTACAATTGTTAATGTTATAAACCTTTAATTGCAAAGAAATGTTGTTAATTACACAAATCCACTTTTAAGATGATTTTGGATTACACACTTTTATTTAAGGAAACTCACTAATAAAATTCATAGCCCTTGTTTCAAGATCTAACATATTGGGAAAAGCATTGAGAATCATATCATTTTATTTGAGATATTGTTTTATTAATTGTGATGGACCTATTGCGTTATTAATTGTAATGAGTATATTTTTATTATTTCTTTTAGATTTTACAAGGTTGCATCTAACATTTATGATGCATTTATAGGTATATATTTTTGATAAGTATAAGCAACAAAATCAAGGGTGTTGACCCATTCAGACAAGCCAAAAGGCTTACAAATTAAACTAGGAGCATGTTAACAACAGATTAACAACACACCAAGAGTATCAAAAACAAAAAAGTATCACAATGAGAGTTCAGAAGCCAACTAAAAACCACCGTCATAGGAATCATATAACCATTAATATGATTACTATTGTAAGCAACTAAACTATCCAGCAACAAAGTCTTAACCCCATAAACTAACAACATCAAAGTCTTGAACAACATAGTAAAGATACTATAGGCACCACAAGCCTTCGAGAGTTTCAGACAAAAGACTATAAAGGAAATCATAACCAAAACTAATTAATCTTAACACCCGACTGGGTAAGAACCTCAACCCAATCATCAGTGAGGAACTTGAATAGTTCCTTATAATTTCCTTCATTGTTAGCATTTTGTCCCAACATCTTCTTCTGCAGCAAACACATGGAGGTGATAGAGCTATGCATAACACACAAGTTAAAGCGGGCAATGACATACACTTTCTTGTCCAGGTCCATCATCTTTGTCTTCATCTTGTTCATGTCGTCCTTCAACTTCATGCAACCCTCATAGGTCTCAATAAAATTTCCTTTATAGGTATATGTTAGATGTATGGATTATTCCTTAAACTTATCATTTTAAAGTAATCAGATATTAGAGAATTGGTATAGAAAATTTGAGAACATATTTCAACCAATTATTCTGCAGTAAATGTTTCATCATCTAAATTGTTTAGAATTAGAATAGTCACTCACTATTGATCTAAGCCTAACATCCATGAAAATTTAGATTTATAAAAGATGCATTATTGAAAAGTTCATCTAGCTCCTTGAAAATATTTACACAAAGACATGAATTATTTTTATAAGTTAAAAACTTTAATTTTTCAAAAGAAATATTTTTTTCCTATCGATTTAACACTAAAATATTATAATAAAAAAAATCAAGTAAACCTAAATCATATTCATTGACTTTGAATTTTTAAAATTTTTTAAATATATATTAACAAAAAATGAATTTAAATTTGTGAGCATGTTGTGATGGTTAAGTCGTGATGCTATTGTTCTTGTCATCAAAGTTCAAACTTTGTTGGGATGCTAGTGTTGAATGTTCAAATGGAGATGAGGTCCCCTATTTGTAACCTCATGATTTACAACTAGGGAGCAAAATATTTGCCCTTCTTTATATATATATTAAGAAGGGCAAATATTTTGCTGGGCACCTCACTAAAGTGGCTAAATTCTTGGAATTATTTGAAGAGGATAAGGTCAACCAAACTGCTGGTTTGCTGGTCAAGATCCATAAAAGAAGATCCGAGTTGGAAAGAAATATGAAAATTGTTTAAGGCTGAAAGTTTCTTTGCTCCCTTACACTAATTGATCTCATGAACGTCATTAAAATCATTATATCGTATTGATTCATCAATTTGTTATCTTTAATCATTTTTTACTTACTCATCGTTTCTTATTGACCTTTCCTAGTCATCGATAATATCCCATACTATTTTAATTTACAGTGGCTATCGATTCACATTAACATATCTTAAGCTTTCATCATATTGAGTTCATTGAATATCACCGTTGATTTAATTATGGTGATGAACATGAGTCGCTGATCATTATCAGATTTATGGGCAGCCAATTTGCGTAGGGCAAGGTTGGAATATACGTGTGATGGTCGCTTATCATATATTTCCCTTAAATCATTGTTGTGTAATATCTTATGTATCTTAATACATTTGACAGAGGGTAATCTGTATCTGAGCTTCCGTTAATGTTTGAGTTGATGGCAGTTCATGAGATAGTATAACCCGTTTGTCGAAGCCGGTGATATCGAGACTTTGACTAGAGGTTCCAAATAGGCGGCCTGACCATCGTAGTATGTATCTTGGATTTCAGAGATAATGTCATACCTTATTAATTTTCTAGTAATACTAGTAATTATTCTATCATGCACAAAATCTATCATTAATTTTTTTTTTCTTTTTTGAGAATAGCGATCCCGGCCTCATCCCTTATGAGATGTCTTTACAAGATTTGGATTCAGGTGGGTTCAATGAGAACCATTGAACTTCACCAGTCAACCAATTCACAATTGACATCATATATATATTACTACTATTGTTTTTTAATAATATAACATCAATAATATTTATATTATCATTGTTCATTGTTCATTTATTTTTCATTATGATCTTCTTATTAAATATTATTATATTAATAAATAATATACTATATAACCCAATAACAATTTATATATTATTTATTTATTTGTCTATTTAATAATATAATTCATTTAATAATATTTTATTATTTTATTATTATTAAAATTATATTTGAATGGGGACATGACAGTGATTAGTTTCAAAATCTATCACCACCTTGAGATGAAACAAAAATTCCTTCTTATTTTTTTCCCTTGTTCACTTGAAGGTCAATTGAGCATATACATATATCGACTAGTATATCTCTTTGGTAGGAGACCTATGGCATATCTTCATATCGTGTTGCAAGAATTTTCATATAAACTTGGTGCAATATGTTTATAATATGATATGCATTTATTTGTTTTTTAGTTTTACTTGCGTATCATGTCTATTATGTGCATATTTATATTTAAATTCATTTTGTGTTTTTTTTTTTTACAATGGGAAATATGTTCTCTCTACACTGTCTATCTTAGGAGAATCTTTTATAAAAACAAACAAACAAAATTGGAAGTCAAATCATATGGAAGGATTTACTATGAAGAAACCAAGTAATGTATCCAATGAATCATTAGTGCTCTCTTGTACAATTATAAGATCATCAATATGGCACAATGGTTTTTCATATAATATTTGTGATTTTTTAGGAGCAAATTCCAATACATATATAATTTAAAGCATAATTGATTCTATTTGTATCATACATTACTTTGGAATTCAAAATACAAGAATAAAAATTATTCATAAAATGCAATTACACGCTTAATTTGAATCTGTGATGGCATTGTGGCTCATTTTCTTATCATTCATCTCGTCTTATGCTCATCATATGTTGTGCCTCTATCTAGTTGGGATCAATGTTTCCTCACCTATATCTAGATGTCATTTTTATATACATATACCATCCCAACAATACATTGAAATAATTTAATTAGATAATTTGTACTAAACTTGGTCCATAAGGATCTACTCATAATATAGGTTCATTTTCCTCACAATTTGTGTTTCATAAAAGTTCATGAGGCAAATCAATACATGCTCATAGCCCCATTATAATAGCAACACCAACACAACAACAAATAATCATGTGACACGGTGATTGTTGTAAATCACTTTAAGGCCTCTAGTATTTTTTTATGGAGATAAAAGATAATAAACATTATATAGCCACCTACCTCATTAGGTATGTGAATAGTCATTGGTATATAATAAATTGTACATGATGAAAACTCTAAGAGAATTTTTTTTATGATTCTCAAGGTATTTATATACATATGTTTTTAGTCGTAACCTCATTAAAGATGGCTTAGTGTTGGAACATGAATTTCTCATTTATTAAATTATTTATGATACTGGATATAATCATGCTTTATTTGAGAGAGAAATAAAAAGTTTAAGGTATATAATAATTAGATATATTTACATTTTAATGATTTCACATCAATATATGTCTTAAAAAACATGAGTTATTGGGAATAAAGATCCTATTATAATGGGTAGTTATCGTCCTAATACACTGTTCGGGGAGCATGCATGGAAAGGATAGCTTACTCGTTGCTTAATTTATTTTGGATCATTACTATATGTAGTAGCACATCTACTTGTCTTTTAAAGAAGATACCTAATTATTCATGTTTATACTCATGAAAATATATGTTGATCTCCTTGCTACTTTATGAGGAATACTATATGGTCTTTGGCAAATGACAAATGCATAATATTATTATTATTTTTCTTTCGCCAAAGAATCCAATTTAATTGATTAATTTATTACTAACTATATTGATGATCTTATTTTAGATTATGTCTTTAAAACATATGGTGCAGGTGCTATTACATGGATGATGCAATACTTTTATAGAAATGCCATCTATTATTATTACTTTGAAGAAAAGGTGAAAATGAAAAAAAAATCTCTTGAAGAATAAAAATGGCTTTGAAGATTTATGGAAGAGTTCAAATGGATAAGTGTAAAAATACCATCTTACTCGAAGTTTTTTTACCCTTTCCAAAGAATATAATATTTGAAAAGATAAAAGAGCAATGAAGATCATGGGCACCTCACTAAAGTGAAAGTATTCCATCATAAAAGTTCTCTCCAACTCCATACAAGCACATTGAAGATCATAAGCACCTGACTCAAGAAAAAATATCTATCATTAAATATCACTCAGATTCTATTCAAGTGAAAGGATGCTATGATATAAAAGAGAATGGAAGATTAACCATCACTTATTAAAATCTGTGTGATGATTGACTTTAAGGTAATGTCATTAAGGGGGAGTGTACATAACACCACCTAGTGGCTAAATTCTTGGTATAAGACCTAATAGGCATTATATGCTCCAAATCAAATGAATGATTTGCCTTAGGTGATGACATTGAGTGGGAGTGTGCATGCCAATGACATCACCTAGTGGCTAAATACTAGTTTTAAATCTTACAAGTAGGCATAAATAAGTCCTAGTAGGCATAAAATAAGACCTATATAGGCATTAGTAAGTCCTTTAAGTCTGCATGTAGGCATAAGTAAGTCCTTTATTTTAAATACTACAAATAGGCATTAATAAGTGCTACCATTTGTATTAAGTCCTATGGACACATTGTAAAATCTTCTCCTCGTAAATCTTCTACTTGTAAAAGCATTGTATTAAGTCATATGGGCACTATGCAATAAACTTTCAGAGAGGCTAATTTTGTGGAGATCGCAACTCCAATACAATTTTTATAAGACCTCGTAGCATCATTTTCATAACACTGGTATTATAAATTATGACAAGATGAATTTCATGTAGTCTAGAATGCATGATCTTCAAGTTGGCATATATTTGTGTCTCCGTGTATCACTACCAAAGAAGACTTGTGTTAGTGGGATGCTTCATTTTTATTTTATGGAAATTGACATGTGATGTCCCTTATTAACATTAAGGAGGTATACTGGAACATGATGTTATTAGGGGTCATGGTATTTTGGAAAACATTTCTTAACACTCTCCAAATGGAAGCCAGGTTTTGATCCCTTCACTGAGCTCAGCAGAATGACCCCTATCTAGGTGAGAATGCACGACCTCCCTTTGGAGTACTAGGATGAACATATTTTCCGATGGGTGGGGAACTCCTTCAACCACTACGTAATTGCTGATGCGGTCACATTAGCCAAATCTAGGTTAGTATTTTCTCATTTTTGTGTTAATATTTCCATTAACAAACCCCTTCCAAATTTTATCGCTTTGAAGTCCAAATGGGGTAAATGGACCCAAGCCCTTGTGTATGAGAACGCCACTATATTTTTCCAGAGGTGTGCTAAGCAGGGTCACATTCTAGCTGATTGCAAAGCCCCCCTCCAAAAGAACCTAAGTTGAAAGGTGTGTGCTCCTCCTCGGTGGCTTCAAGGACTGAAGTTATGATGAATTTGGAACACCGTGAGACTGAAGTATATCCTTTTATAGAAGGACTTCTTGTGTAGTGCCTTCCCTTTAGTAGCTTTTAGTTTATTTTGTTAAACTCTTTTTGGCCACTTGCACGTGTGTATCAACTTCTCTAGTTTCTATTTGTAGTTGATATTGTATGACTTTTCACTAAATTTTAGTTAGTAAGAACTATGGATTTTGCATGATTTGATATTGTTACAGTTAGACTTATGATCAGTTTTATTATGTTTATCTCATGTTATGATTACATTTATGGTTATGGATTACTGACAATACTGACACCATATTTATATGCACATGGATCATATGTATGCTTTTACTTTGTGTATAATGCAATTTTTATGGTATGAGGCGGGGTCGTAGTTACTTGCATGCGAGATCCACACGACCTATCGTTCTCAACCATTGCTTGTTATGTATTATATGCATGCACATGTTCATCTTTGTGATGACAGGATTGCAGGTATCAAGGATCGTCTTCCTTGAATTGGTAGGAGTGAGCGTGCCCTATCGCAATGTCTCAATGGTAAGAGAGGGGAGATAATGGACAGGTTCAAAACCTTAACTTAAACCATTTATTGTCCTGAAATATTGGAGTAGATTCTGTGTTTTCACCCTTCAAAATCCATCAAGTGATGTGAATTCAGGAACCTTTCCTTGGGTCTGAGTTTTGCTTATTTTGGTTATGTCGGGTTTTCAGGTTGTATGCTTGGTTTAAGGTTATTCATGTTAGAATAGAAATTAGGTTGTATGTTATTAATGTTATATTTATTTAAATTATGTAATTATTAAATAACTAATCAAGGGGGTATTTGATTAATAAAAGTTAATTAAAATACCTTTGTTGATTTATTATATTTAAATGGAATTCATAACTTTTATTAAAAAGGTGTAATAAACTTTTAAACTTTCAAAATTGAATTAAAGTTGTCTTTTGCAGGATAAAGATGATTTTTTTTGTAAAATCAAATCTTTTGACTCCAAAGTCAAACTGGAGTTACTTCTAACCTTAGGGATAAGTCTAGAAACCCTAGGTTAGTATTTTTTTTTATTTTAAGAATTTTTTTGGGCTCTTTTCAAGAAAAACAGAAGTAGAGGGATTTGAGCTCTAAATCTTGCCAAGGAGGAATTTCTGGAAGTTGAAGAACAATATAGAAAGCTTGCTTGTTTACTACTAGATCACTGGTTTCAGAATTGTGACGGAATTAACGTAGGATCCTAAATTTGAATTGGTTTGTCTATTTCATGAGTTTAATCTTTTATTGTGAATATTGTAATTTTTCTTAAAGATTAGTTTTGGTTGATGGGTTCGATCTAAAACTCCTTCTGTATACCTCAGGGTGGGTTTAGACTAGTTCTATGATTTCAAAACTATAGTAAACAGATTAGTAAATCTAAATCTGTGAATTTGTGAAAAAGAGGTTTCTTACGAAAAAATTGTATTTTCTTGAGGGTTTTCAAAAAAACTAGATTAAATGCACTCTAGACTTAGAAAAATTAAACCCATTAGTTTTCAAGCTAAACAAGAACATATGTCTGTTTCATATAATTTATTTATATATTCCCACTTTAGAATAATTAGTTTTTTTTTTTTAAATACATATATATATTCATTTTTTTGTTGTTGTGTTTTTTTTTTTAAAACTCAGTTTTTTTGTTAAAAAAATTTAGAAAAAACAATTGAAGTTTTTGGGTTGGGGGGTCGCAATCCCCACCCCAGCAGCTAGCTATCGTGGCAGTGTTTGTTGCGCATGAAAGATAGGCTGTCGGCAACAACCTAAGCTGCTTACGACAGCCTTGGGGAGGCCTGCCTCCCTTGGGAATGGAGAGCGGGCTATGTCCCCCCACTTGTTTTTTTTTAGTATTAGTTTTTTACATATAATTTTTTTTTATTTATTAAAAATATATATTATTAATTAATCAAATTAAATTTACTTTGTTTATTTAAATATTATTATAATGTTTAGTCTACTTAAAAAGTCACTTTTATATTATTTAATATTAATTTTTCTTTAATTAATATTAATTAGTATTGACAGATGTTAGATTTTAAGATTTGCATGTTGTAATTAAACTTAGTATAATATTAATTAGTATTTTCTTTTATTATCACGTTAATTATTAATTAATAGGAATTATTAATTTGTGATTTATGTTTTAATTTTTTATTTGCATATTATCGTGTCTTTTCCCTGTTTAATGTAGTTTTCTTTTGGGCTTTTGGGGAACTACGTTGACTCCTAGGGAAATGTACCAGAGGTTGGGGGTGTGCTCTATGTATTTGTGTTTTTGTTTCTTTCTATGCTTAGTGTATATTCGATTATCTTTCCCCAAATGTTTGCCTTAAGTTCGTGTGTGTGTTTACTTGGTTTTTGGTTCGAGAACCAATGTGTGTTCCTGATGAATATGACTATGAGCTTAGGATAGGTAATCTAAGTGTTTAAGGGAGGAGTGATTTGCAATGAGGGTCGGGACCCTAAGAGGTTGCTAGGGTAACTCATTGTAAGTTATTTAATAAGTGATAACATAATACACCATGGCCTTTAAATTAACTAATAAGACATATGTATTTATCACCCATGCCTTGAGTGCTTGTATAGGCTAGGATGGGAGTGGGAGAAGATGCTTGATTTGATCTTGCATAGTTAGTATCCTTGTCTATACAAGAGGTTCCTGATACCGCATAGAGTCACTAGGGGCCGGGGTCCAGCGAGACTGTCAAGGTAACTCTAGAGTTGACTCATGTGATGAAACTTCCCCATCTTCATTTTATATTTCTTACTTTTTTTGGTTGCCTCTGGATTTATAGGTCTTTACCTATTTAGTTGAAGATGTACCTTGTGATAGAGAGCTTTCTAGATCCCTTGTTTAGTCCTACTTTATGACTAGTTTGTAAACCAATTGGGATCTATTGTTATCTCCTCAGCACGGTGGGAGTGGACCATTTAGGTGCCCGAAGATGGGAGGTAGTGATCCTCTTTACCATTGGAGACCTAGACGTCCCTGTACCCTTGTTGGTGATCTTGTAGCAGTTGTACTTCCTTGCGACATCTTAGGAGATATTCTCTTATCTTTCTTAAGTTGTTTATCATATCATGTATATATATTTCAGTTGTTTTTACTTATGGATTAATGTATTGTACTTCATATTTAATTACAATTACTTACCCTGTGACTTGTGCATCAGATGTCATTTCTTTGGATATACCTTATGGTATCAAATGTAATCATATCATTATTTATGAGATGTTGTACTTGTTATTCATTATGTATGTTGGCATATTTATATTAGTCTTTAATTAATTTATGAGTAATTCGTACGTTATGGAACCCTTGAGAATTGTATCCTTGATGAGTTTACTATTATGTTCATGTTTCTTGTTTCACTATAATGCTTCTGCTTAATTAATCATCTTGAATATGAACTTTAAAAAAAAATAGTGTAAACTTAGTTACTTGTTATAGGTTAATTTCTCTTGGGTTCCCTAGTGGGGCATTACATCTTGACCCGATGAAATCCCCGAGCGATCTCCACTAAGGAACTCTTCCTCTACTAGATCATTGGAAGAAGGTGAAATCCCCGCTAGGGATAACCTTTCTTTATGCCCTAAGCCTGGGATGTTGAATGAGGATGTATAGAAACAAAGGTTGAAACCCTTAGTTTGGTGACAAGAATAAATACATTATGCTCTAAGAAAAATAACAAATCATCCAATGGTGAGACCTCAACCAGTGTCCAATAGAAGCAAGATGAATGTGTTGTCTCTACCCTAGATTGTGACATACTACACAATATGGGGTTGCTTATGACTCCTCCCCTATCTCCTCATAATGAGGTGGTTTTTCAGGAGGTAATCGAGTATGTTATTCTCACTCCAAACAACAAACCAATTCTTTTTGAAAAATCTTTGGAGGGTGTTGAGGATTGGGAAGCACAGAAGAAGAAGACTAGGAATAAGAAGGTGAATGTTTGAACGGTCAACAAAGAAGGAAGACCGTCTGAGAGGGTGCTCAAGAAGAAGGTTATAGGGAGGGAAATTGCTAATGGATGACAATTGAACCTAGATGGTAACTCTCGTACCAAGAAATGAAGTTCCTTTCTTGGAACATTCGGGGACTGAATAGTCCCCAGAAACAGTTTGCAATTAAGCAATATATATTACAAGTAAAAGTTAATATTCTAGTACTAGATGAAATTAAGATGTCTTATCAGACCTTTTCTATGATAGCTATTAAAATCTGGTCGGGTGCTTCCTTCTACTATGCGAAGGTGACTAGTGCTTCCGGGGGAGCTGCAACCATGTGAAACCCAAACAAGGTCAATGGTGACGTTTATGTCTTTTCTCAGAATTACTTGGCAGTGAAGTTTAATTTTGGTGATTGATGTTGGCATCTCTTCAATATGTATGCTCCCAAAACTAAAGCCGGTAGAAGATTATTGTGGGAGGAGATTTCTCAATGCATGCTAGAGGATCAAAAATGCTCTTTACATGATTGGTGGTGACTTCAACACCCCCCTTTTTCCTTCTGAGAAACTTGGTGGAATTTTAGATTTCACTACCAAATGGGGGATTTGGCCAAATTTATTACTATGACATGCCTATTTGATCTTGAGCTCCAAGGTAACCCCTTCACCTGGTCTAATAATAGAAATTGCAATCATCTTATCTAGGTTAGGCTTGATAGATTCTTGGTTTCTTCTAGATGGGACATTAGATATAATGCTTCGCTTAAAACTTTGCCAAAGACTGCCTCTGATCACATCCCTCTGCTCCTCCATTGGATTGACACGCCCTACTATGGACCTCTCCCATTCAGATATGAAATAATGTGGATTTCCCACCTGGATTTTAGAGACCATGTCCAAAGACGGCGAGCCACCCCAATCAAAGGATCAACAATGTTCAGGATTTCAAAGAAACTGGGATTAATTAAAAGGGAGGCAAAACGATGGAATAAATCTACATTTGGAGGCATTTTCAAGAAGAAAAAGGATCTATGGTCCAAGTTAGATCATATCCAAAACCTAATTGTTTCGGGAGACCTATCCCCTTTCCTTTATTTGGAAGAGGAGGAGTGTAGGAAAAGGTGGAAGGATAACCTTGCGATGGAGGATATCTTCTAGAAACAAAGGTTGAGAGTGCAGTGGCTAAAGGAGGGTGACAAGAACTTAGCCTTTTATCGTAGGACCGCTAGCAAGCACAAAAAAGGAACAACATTAAATGGTTTTTGAATGGGCATGGACAAGAGACCACTGATGAAGCCCAAATTGGTTAGATTACTTCCACTTTCTTTATCCAAATGTATGTTGGTCATGATGATAGGACTAATGAAGAACTTCATGAAAAACTTCTGAGCCACTTCCCCATTGCCGTTGGACAGGAGGACAACATTGGGTTTCCTCCAGCTTTCTTCAAGGAATTTTGCGACATTGTCAGTTATGACATCACAAGAGCCACACAAGATTTCTTTAGAACTGGAAAACTATTGAAAAAGATGAACAATACCTACATTGTCTTTTTTCCTAAATCCTAGGACCCGAAGAGTCTGATGGATTTCAAACCTATCAGTTTATGTAATACTATTTATAAGATCTTCTCTAAGGTTTTGGTGAACAAAATTAAGCCCTTAATGGATAGGTTCATCAACCCTAATCGGAAAGGATTTGTCCTTGGGCAACACATCCTAGATGTTGCAATTGCCACACATGAAATTATTCATTCCATTCACAAAAGCAAAGTTCCAGGTATGGCCTTTAAACTTGACATCTCAAAGGCTTATGATAAAGTTAATTGGAACTTTATGTAAATGACGCTCCACAAACTTTGTTTTAATAATAAAATGGTTGATATTATTTGTAAATGTGCGGAAACGGTCTATTTCTCTATTTTGGTTAATGGGGTCCCATGGGGGATTTTATAAGTGGGAAAAGGCATCAGATAGGGGGAACCTCTCTCCCCATACCTTTTCATTATGGTTGTTGAGGTTCTGGGTAGGAACTTCTTGAATATGGCTACTACTGGGAAAATAGAGAGAATAAAATTTGCCTCCACACTCCTCGGGGCTTCTGTGTTGCAACAATTTGTTGATGAAACGTTCTTATTTGGAAAATCCTCGATGATTGAAGGCTAACATTGGAAATGTCTCCTTTAGATTATGCAATTGCCTCGAGACAATGTATAAACTACAGGAAAAATAGTCTCTACTTCTTCAACACCCATGTTGATCTTCGAACCAAAATCCTCAATATTCTCGATTGCCAATTATCTAGCCTCCCAAGTACTTACATGGGACTCCCTCTCACTGTCAAAGATGTGACCTCAACTTTCTGGAATACTATTTTGGAAAGAATTCAAAAAATGTTGGCGGGGTGGAAAGGTAAATTTCTAAGCAGTGCTGGTAAACTTCAACTTCTGGCCTCCTCTCTTCAAGGTGTTTCAGTTTATTTCCTCGCCTTATTCAGAATTTGTAGAACAATGGCTGACAAACTTGAAAAGATTTAAAGGACTTTCCTTTGGAGGGAAATGGAGGAAAAAAAAGAATATCCCTGGTCAATTGGAACTCAATCTGCTTACCTAAGGCTCTGGGTGGAATGGGAATAAGAAAATTCAAGTTAATTTGAATAAAGTCTTAATGACTAAGATTGGCTTGAATCTTGTTGTTGGTGTTGCTAATTGGTGCAAAATCGTTGAGGCTAAATACTTGGACATGGGACATTTTAATATCACGCTGGACTCTAATAGGCTACTCACTAGATCCAAAATATGGAACAATGTCATTAAATGAAGGTCTCTTATTAAAGATGGTATAAAATGGCAGATTGGTAATGGTAGGAAAGTTAGATTTTTGGAAGATGTTTGGATTGGTGACAAGCCCCTTGTGGAGGGTCATTTCAATCAGCTGAAGAATAGCCTTAAAGGCTGGTTTGGAGACATGGTTGCAAGCTAAATTGATCCAGGAGGAAGATGGAAATGTCTTGCACAATGTTTTGGAGACCGGCTTGATCTTATACCTAAATATTTTGAGTTGTAGTCTCTCCTATAGAATATGAGAATCCTTCTTTTCGCCCAGGAATGCAACTTCATTTTGATGAAGGCTCAGTCGAGGAGTTTCACTGTTAAGTCGACCTAAAATATGCTAATAAAATCCCATGGTGCCCTTACTACTAGAGGAAAATATGGAATCAACAACTCATACCCAAAATAAACCTTTTTTGGTGGGTTGTGTTTCATGGAAATGTGTTTACGTGGGACAATCTGATTAAAGGGGTTTTTACTTTCCCAATAGATGTATTCTATGTAAGATGGAAGAAGAGACCTTTCAACATTTATTTATACACTATCCTTTTGCTTCATATATCTGACATAAGGTCTTGTGAAAATTCAACCTTCAATGGGTCTTTCACAGGGACATGCAACAATTTCTCTCCAACTGGCCTTCTCCATCAAACCACACCCTTATCAAGGAACTTTGGAGACAAATACCTCCTCATATTTGCTGGAACATCTGGAAGGAATGGAACAATCGAATCTTTAGGGATAATGAAAGCTCCGCTGATAGTATTTTCCTTATTTTCAATAAATTTCTAACAGAGAACATCTTAGTCTCAAGATGGAAAACCCCTTGTTCCACACCCACTAGGACTGACTATTGGATTGCGGATAACTGGAAACTTCCCCTGGAGTTCAGGATCTTTGATAATTCTAAAAAACTTAAAAGGCCGAATACTAAATGGAAGACCCCAAGCCCATCATGGTAAGAGTTAAATTTTGTTGGTGCAGCCAGAATCGAGTGGAAAGCGGGGGGAGATGTTGGGTAGAAGTACAAACTTGTGTCACACTTTAGGATAACTAGGAAGTTCCAAGCAAAGGTGGTTTCGGCCGAAACAGTTTTGGTCGGACGTGGTCAAGCCGAGCACGTCTGCCATCCAAGTAGTGCCACGGGGCGTAAACGTGGCAAAACAATTTCGACCGAAACTGGTCCGGCTGAACCATTTTCGACTGAATCAATTCTGATAGAAACACCAAAATACAATATAAACTTGAAAAAAGTTAAGCCACTCATTTGCACTGTAGCGACTTACAAAAATCTCAGAGTAGAGAGGAGCTAAGACTATCTTCGACCGAAAATGGTTAGTGGGGTTGTTTTTTCAAAATTTAGTATTTTTAATGTAGGTTTTTAGGTTTTTAGGTTTTTTATTAGTTTTAATATTTTTTATTAATTTTTTAATTTTTTTATTATAATTTAGTTAGTTGTTATTGCAAAATTTCAATTGTATTTACGGAAATAGATATTTTGTCTATATTAGTTAGTTTCTTTTCTTCTAAAAAATATTAGAAAACCAAAAAAACATAAAACATTACGAAACTACAGAAACCCAAAACAAAAAACTACAGAAATCCAAAACCAAAATCTACAAAAACCCAAAACATTAGAAAACTAAAAAAATCTTAAAAACATTACAAAAACATTAAAAAATAAAAATTGTATAAGGAGATGTGATTACATGATTAGGGTTCATTAGGGTTCATAATGAACCATAAAATAATCCAGGTAACCCTAATTGAACCTAACCCTAATTGATACTAGGAATACCTAAACGAAGTTTAAAAAATCTATAATTGATCTTACAAAAAGTAAAATCGATTAATCGTGCCATAATTAATCCCTAACCCTAATTGAAACCCAATCATTACCTCAACCCAAAATTTGTCATAAAAACTTATTCCTAACTCAATGGACCTATATAAACCTAAAATTTCAACCTATATAAACCTAAAATTACAACCTAAATAAACTCATATAGCTTACAATTATGAATACAAGCAATTTATCTAACTTAACATGTCATATATATCTTGAAACCCTATTCCAAATTCCAAATGTATATATCAAGCCTTAGTAAACCAAGTATAAAAATGGAACCCTAACCATAATCAATGCATAACCCTAATCCTAATTAGTCCCTAGCCATAATTTAAACCCAACCACTACCCCAACCCAAAATTTGTTATAAATATTTATTTGTAACTCAAACTAGTATTGGTTCCTAATTGTAACCTTCATTGAACACTACGATTCTAGGTTTTTATTTATGATTAGGGTTCATTGATGAGAAGGGTTCGTTTAAGTAGTTTACATAGTGAAAGCTAACTCCCAATGAATCTTTATCATATCCCTCTTGATCCCCAATTTCCAACCTACTCAAACCTTAACATTAAGCCTTAGTAAACCAAGTACAGAAAAGGAACCCTAACCATAATTGATACATAACCATGTAATCCTAATTAATCCCTAATCCCAATTGAACCCTAATCATTACCCTAGCCCAAAATTTATCATAAATAACTCAAACTAGTATTGAGTCGTAATTGTAACCTTCAATGAACGTTGTCCCTAATTCAACTATTGGTCTACTTATATATCCTAAATTTATAATTTCATAAACTCATATCGCTTACAATTATGATTTAATCCTTACCCTAGCCCAAAATTTAAACATTGAATCTTGACGTTTTCCTAACTCTATTTAAACCTAGAGATCTAAGCCTAAATTTGCAACCTCAATATAACTTAAGGTAGTACTTGAGTGAGGAGATCTAAAGTTCTGATGTCAAGTAAGGGGATTTCATAAGTGGATCTAAAGTTACGATGTCTTAAGGGGACCTAAAATAAATAATTTGATATAATGTTAGACAAGCAAATTATCTAACTTAACATGTCATATCTAGCTGAAGAAACCATTAAAACCATTGAACCATGAAATAAAATATTCTATAACCACCCTAAAGATAACCCTAGTGTCTAGTCATACTTAGTATAGATAATTTAAATTACCGCTAGATGCTTAATTATTAGATGCATAATTTGCATGATTAGATAATATCACAACACGTGTACAATGTTTACAATACTATTACTTGTAGATGACACATGCTTTATGTCATTTTATTTGTTTAAAACTGAAATGATTACAACTTTCAACATAATTCGCACCTTTTAGACCTACACTGTCTTCTTATTTTTCATTAGGGTACATATATGCTTATCATTTTCTATCAAACATGTGTTGATAAATATGATCTTAGCTTTATTTTATGGTTTATTGAAAATGTGTATAAATGTGGTTTTTATAAGCGTACATGTGTAAACATAGTGTAAATTCATATTTTTTATATATATATTTTAGATCATGACATCATGCTCAAAAGCACAACACACAGATTCATCTAAGCCTAGTGTACAAGGTGGTGGTAGTGGGCAGTCCTCACGCGCTAGATCTGCTAGATCTAGAGAGGGTAGGGATAAATTATTTGCCGATACAGTGGATAGATTCCAGCGCATTATAGCACATCTTGATAGTACTATCCAAACTTCGACTATCCTTCCCAACAGGGATAGGGTGAGTACCATTCGAGGTGAGGTGGTTCATATGATTTACATTGTTCAATCATATAACCCATATGATAGTATTATTATTGATGTATTATATGCACCTCTCTCTCACAGTGTTACTGGAGCTGTGAAATATAGACAAATTGACACTAAGATTTATATAGCTATGGTGAAGACTATGTTTCCTCATTATCAGGATGTACCTTAGGTGAGAGGTTATATGAGTACTAGGTGCGAAGATCCACTTGTCACACCCTTTATATATCCTAGATGGTTGGAAACTCATCATAGGTGGCCCCAGAAGGATGAGTTCCCACTTTATTTCTGCAAACAATTGTTTGCATAATTTCATTTACAATATGATGTTGATTATATAGATCTCACCTCTCATGTTGGGCAAGGAAAGGGTCGATTATATGAGCAATACAGATGACCTGATGCTCCATAGTCTACTAATAAGTAGGCACTAGTGGGTCCCAACCTTTTGGTTATGCCAAAATGTTTGGAAATCACCGTTGCATGAGATAGTGTACCAGATGGTCCACTAGGAGGGATGTATTTTCTAGTATCGTGAGTATCAAAACACAGGTTCAGGAGATGTCATCTGATCGTGTGGGGAGATACATCTTGCATTCATGTTCTACCATTCTGCCACTAGCACACGATGCATCTTCTAGTGATGATCCTTATCAGATGGTAGGCATACCTTCTCCTTGGGAGGTTGCAACTTTGTCCGAGGTGGACCATTTGCGTCGCATGGGCACATATTTATCCAATCATGTACTTTGTGATATCAAGCTATATAGATACTGAGTGGGGTCCCTCTTAGTGAGGTGTCATCATATATCACCCACATTCTTCGTAGACCATCCACTGGATCAGATTCTCAGGGTGCACAACAAAGACATGAGGATATTACAACACCACCTACAACCCCTTAGCAGGCGACAGTTGGCGAGGATGCACCTCCCCTTGTTCAGACGACATCAATTCCAGCTCGTTGACTTTTTACAGACTTTCTTATGGATCCTTGCGTTGATCCCACCTCGGTGAGCTTACACGATTCGGAGTTGAGCGATATCAAAAGAACATTACATGTTGCTATAGTATATTTATTTAAATTTTGACTTTCAAAAGTACATGTACATGTATAGATAGATTCCGGTATAACTAATTTAAATTTGAATAAAATATTCTAGGGTGTTATCGAGAGTATGGCTCATTATGGGGATTTAGAAACACCTAGCGATCCCATGTAGCATGACACACGTAAATTTAAATGTCTAGTTAATTTTTCTTAAATAAGTATTTAGTTTATTGTACACGTGCATAATTTCTACATGTATATAATTTTTATATGTAATTTGTAGGTCCCTCCTTCATCTAACCACCCATCATCTGTGATTCCTAACGTAGATGAAAATGTTTGAGATGTTGGAGATCTGGTACATAAAACTTTCAATTATAAAAAATGCATATATATCAATTTTAATTAATGTATATATGTACATGTGTTCAACTAAATCTTTCTTTTAATACACACAGGGATCTGGACGTCGTGGAGCAACATCAAACCATGGATTAGGACAGGGCCCTAGTTGACCACACGTGTTATTTTAGCTATTTCATCTAACAAATGTTATTCTAGACATTTCATATACATGTTTCATGCACATGTTATTCTAGAAAGTTCATGAACTATGTTCATTTTAGACATTACATATACATGTTATTTTAGATATTTCATATACACATGAACTATGTTCATTTTAGCCATTTCATGTGTGTTATATGTTCATGTTATTTCATATTTTAGACCTATTTTTATACATGTTATGTATGTTATGTTATGTCATGTACATGTTCGTGCTATGAATGTTCATTTGTTCATTAAATAGACTTATTTTATGCATGCTATGTATGTTAATGTCATATGTATATTGTTCATACATGTAAACTTTAAAATGCAATTAATGTAACTAATTTGTCATATGTGATGTTCTAATTCACTCCTGCTTCCTTCCCACGCTAGGGTTTCCTCCCCTACATTTGTTGTTGGATCCTCTCGTTCCATGTTGGGTATTGTTGGCCCCTCACCTATGGTGTCTGTTCCAGTGGATTCTCTGTTGGTCGTTGGCGTTCGTCTGGATAGTGGTGGCACTCCCTCCCTGGGTTCGGGTTCTCCCTCTACGGGATTGTTTAGTCCCTCTTCTACTGGTCTCAATTGTTCCATCCACGTTTGTGAGGAAGGGGGTAATGTTGGCCCTGATGGGGGTGGTTTTGTCCCTGCATCTAGGATTTCTCCTACTCCAGAGGATTCTACGGCTAGGGTTTCATCCCTGACGAGTCTCGTGTTTTACTCTGCAGCTCTTGACGATTCTTTTACCACTCGTGTGCCTCATGGTGGGGGTAAGAGCGGCCCTAAATTTCCCTCCTCAGTGATTTTAGCATTCCCGATGTGTAAATCATTAGATATCTTGTTGGTGGAAGAGATGGTTGGTACGATTGGTGAGACTATCTTAGACCTCTCTTCTAATGCGGAGATATGCAGATTTAAGAGCTTCTAGTCCGATCTTCCAGGGCTTCATGCTTGGATTTCTAAGCAGTGGGAACCCATTATCTCAGATACAGTGCAGATTTATCCTATGCCAAAGGGTTTGTTTATTTCCAAATTTGACAATGCTACAGATAGAAAGATCATTTTGTGTGATCACTTCTTTAGCTGGGATGACCATTTCCCATTGATGGTTAAACCTTGCATCAGAATTTTAATCCTACCTCTAAACCCTTCAGTAAGGTGCCTCCATGGGTGAGACTCCCTAAGCTCCCACTTCATCTTTGGTTGGACTCTGTCTTGGAAGTAGTGGGGGAGGCGCTCGAAGACTTTCTGATGGTGGATGTGGAGTCATCTAATCTTCTTCATTCTACCTATGCTCATATACTAGTGAAAATAGATACTTCTATGGGGCTGCCTATAGAGATAAAACTCTCGTCTCTTTTGGGTAGCTGGGTCCAGCCCTTGGACTACGAAGAAATTCCCTTAAGGTGTAGAAGGTGTTTTAAAACAATGCATATTTCTGCTAAGTGTGATATTGAAAATAGGAAGTTGAAGAAGCTCTCTTCATGGTGGAAAGGTGCCTCTTCTCAGTATTACACTGTTCTTAAATCATTCTCTCAGATGGGTGAGAAGGGTGCTTCTGATAAAGGGACTCAAATCCCTGTTGCTTCAAAGTTGGTGACTGAGTCAGTCTCTGCGAGTGTTTCTACTGATTTTGTCCTATCTCTTGATGGGTCAAAGTGTGTTTTTGTTGCTCTCACTGGTTCTGCTTCTGCTGGTTATATGTTGGATTGTGCTAGGGATTTTGTTGGTGAGAATTTTGTTGCTTGCTTCACTGGCCCTAAAGTTGTTTCCTCTTTGGAGGATGGGGGTTCTGGTCTTGGCTCTGAGACTCTGATGGTCGGTCAGGCAAAGGGTGTTGGATCCTTGTTGGGTGTTGGGAATACAGCTTTGGATTCTTTAAGCTGGCAGGATAAGGTTGCCATAGTGAAAGAAGGATGGATCACAATTAAAGGTAAACACTCCAAACAGTCCTTGCCTTCTTTTGATATGACTCTTCGCTCCCATAAGAACGGCACTAAAGGAAAATCTTAATGGTTTATTTTGGTCCTGGGCTGTTGATCTTCATAGTTTTATCCTTGGCAGCATTCTTCTGTGTATTGTCTAAGGGGTTGGCTTATTCTGGCTGGTTCATTGTGTGTATTTTCGGTGTACTTGCAATGCTATATCTTAAGTTTTAGTACAAGGTTTCAGGGCCCCTTCAAAACCTAGTTTTCCTTAATCAAAAACTAATTTTTTATATTTATATTTTTTTATACATGTAAGCTAAAATGTATTTAATCTAACTAATTTCATATGTACATATATTTTTCATACATGTAAGTTAAAATCAATTAATGTAACTAATGGACCATATGTATTAAATCTAGCTAATGTCTTAGGGGGAGCTCATGTAAGTAATCTAACTGTCTTAAGGGGAGGTCATGTAAGTAATCTAACTAATGTCTTAAGGGGACATACATAAAGCATTTATAACTATATATTAAAATCATTGAACCATCAAAGCATACTTAACTTGTATATTAAAACCATTGAACCACCAAAGCATGCATAACAACACACATAAAAGCATACATCAAAGTATACATGGCTATATATTAAAACCATTGAACCATCAAAGCATGTACATAACAACATACATAAAAGCTATATTTGTCATAAGGGGAGGTCATAAGTAACCTAACTACTATCTTAAGAGGAGGACATGTAAGTAATCTAACTAATGTCTTAAGGGGAGGTCAAAGTATACATCAAAGCATACATAGCTATATATTAAAACCATTGAACCATCAAAGCATGTACATAACAACATACATAAAAGCTATATAGTAAAACCATTGAGCCATAAAAGTATACATAACACACATAAAAGTATGTACATAATTTACCAAGCATGCATAACTATATATTAAAGTACGAGAGCTACAAAAACAAGTTTAGCTTAAAGCTCATGATATATATAGTTTGGATCTTCTCTATCTTTTATTATCTCCAAAAAAAATTGTGTTTTTCAATAGGCAACCTTCACTTTTGGTTGTCACGTCCTCCTTTTGGCAGTGTCTCAAATTGCAATTTTGTCTATATAACCAAGTGACTGTAATGTAGAACCTTTTAGCTAGGCATGTATTCAATAAATTGAACACCATTTTTGTCTATCTTGGTTTTTTGATAATAGGCGCCTTCAATAACAACTGAACCAGTTGGGTATGACTGTCTATCACCATCTACAGTTTCTTCTGGCAACTTGTATTTTGTTTTCGTGCATCTTAGTAGATAATAATCTACACTTTCCGTAATGTCAGGATCCACAACCACAACAAAAATATAATTTATACAAATGGATTTGATTTAAATTAAAAATAAAAGTTTTTAAGAAAGAATTTGAACATCACTTGGAACATGTATGCACATGCACTTGTAACAACTAAATCCGAAACACATTCATAATCAGCTAAATATATAGGATCATGAATGTTTATGTCAATGTCATCATCTTCATAAGGAGACATTTTGATTAACTCATTCATATCCCATCGTGAAACATATCAATTTGTAATAGTCTCACATTAACTCATTGGATTATCTTCAACACAGTCAACACAAAAGCATGATTTTTTTTTACCTGAATCCATGGAGACTTGTGTTGTCCTGTAGTCATCACTTGATGTAAACTTCTAATACGAGCATTTCTTTGACAATTGTAAGGATTAGATCGGTCTATATCTATTAGAAATATGAAATTAAATTTGCACATTTTTATATCAACAATTATAATATAAGTAATTCGCGAAATGAAACTTAAAAAAAAAATTCCAACAATATATGTTACCTTTCACTTTCCAAAAATAGTGTTTGTTGTATTTGGTGTCCCAAATAGCAAAATGACTTTGACATCATTCAACAATTTTCTTTGAATTCTATATCATGTTACTTGTACATTTCTGCACTAGATTAGTTTAAAGAAAATGGATGTAAGTTGAAATTATCTTATTTGAAATATCTATATATATTTAAATACTGAACACCATTTGTACCTGCAAGTTCATTTTGGTGAAGTGCACCCTTCACATAAGCTCCTACTCCATCATGTTCTCATTTTTCAAGTCCACTTTCAAAGAAGTTCCACAAAAACTCAACATTGCGTCTAGCATGTTGCATGGCTAGTCAATTAAAGGCTTTTGCAGATTTAAATTGTCCTATAAGATAAAGTTGTATGTGCATACATACATGTAATCATTTAATAAAATTTAAAACAAATAATTGAAATCAAATTTGTAAATTTATAAATAAATCAAGAATATATATATATATATATATATATATATATATATATATATATATATATACACGATTAAAGGTACAAATAATAACTTAATTAAATGAGAATGAAAATGAATTGAACTACATGTACTTCATGCACAACCATCAGACCAAATCCAATGTTGTGAAGTCTTTTTCTCGCGATTCGCAATATCTTCAAAATATATTACAAAACAATGAGCCACATAGCTCCTATCATGAACCTTATCAGCGTTGATATAGAAATGAACATCTTTGATGATAATACATTCATTTGGATCGGTACATTCTACCTCATCCAAATCAAATTGTGTGTGTGTTTATAGGTCACTTGCACAAATATTGCAACTTGATCAGAATGATAATATTGGGCTTGAAGCTCTGATTGAGGGGAAAATGTATAGTTCATAAATAAATCTATAATTTATAGAATACAACCAGGTGGAAAACAATCTTTGGAATCATGACACTATTTGACTTGTCATCGTGCACCATGACAATGTTGGATATGTGGATAAATCATAGTACCAAATCTGGTCATAAACTCAAGGTACGACAATTTACTCTCCTTTAATACATTTTTTTTGGATTCATCTTTGTTCTTAGTTTAGTATGTTTCATATTCAAATTTCTTCCACAAAACTGGTGTTGAAACATTAATATTCTCAATTTTCAATAGAGATTTATGAAAATCTCCACAATCATTGCATGCACTTTTTATACATTGCACTTTGAACTCATCTGGATCTTCTGATTTATCACATAAAATAGACTTCACAAATTGTGTCGTACTTTTAGGGATGACCATATTTGGATTAAGTATTGTCATAGTGTTTTTACATGATTGCAAGTATAAATGAAACTCAACATGATTTCAAAAACAAGTTTCACGTATCTTATTTATGCGTACAAAGCAAGGGCACAACCTCTCAAACATTCTTTGACATATTTTCACATCTTAAAATTCTTGCTTGAATGCTTCAAACAATTCACTTTATGTTGTATCTATAAAATATTTTGGATATGCAATTTTTCATACCGGTCTTTTCATCTTTCATCTGAATGGTATCTCTTCTATTAGAAGAAATACGAGAGTGAGCAGTCCAATATTGAATGGTCTGTCTTTTTACATCTTCAAAAATTATGTCTTTTCGAGGAAGTCTACAAATATTTACCCAATTCATTTCAATGTTTTCATATAACATGTTTCTCTTCCTGATATATCTTTGAATAATTCTTCTAGATACATTCAGTAAATCAAAAAAAAATTGTACTTATTTTCTCTGTGTCAACCTCTTACTAGATAAAGTAGTCATCAATGCTCTACGTGCAACACTTAAATCGGCTCCTCAACTTGAGGTGTTAATGTCGTTCAATGCATCTTTCAAATTTTTAACTATTGTTTGATTTACAAGTTTTGTAGAGCTTTCATTGTTATCAACACCTAACAACTCTAAAATAGGAGTCATTTTTTTTTTCCTGAATAACCTAGCAAATAATTGTGCTCTTCTAACTATACTTTTATCTTTAAAATATTCATCCCAATTTTTTTTGCAATGCAATTTAATTGTACTTTCAGATACCATTTGTTCAGATGAAATTTGACTGAAAAGTGAATCCCCATTCATCTCCATCAAATTTCTCATGCCAAAAGAAATATTTCCACCTTGAGAACTATCAATTTGTTCCCTTGAATTACATCTTCTTGAATATCATGTTTTTCCTGAACTTCAACAAGTTGATCTCGATTACGTTTTGTATGACTTTATTTTGTCATCCTTTATTCAATCATATTTTCTTGTTCTATTCCTTTTATTCTCTATTGCACAAATTATTCAAATTAAGAGCTTTAATTCGCCTATATACATAAAATCCTATGCCCAATAGAAAAACCAAAAATAATATTTATAAGTTCATAATTCAAGTACTAATTGAACAATACTTTAAATAGCAAAGTAAAAAAAGGCAAAAATTAAAGTATAAAATTAACTTGCAAGAAAAAAACAAACCTCCTTGATGATATTTATTTGTGGTTGCCTTTGAATGCAAAAAATACATCTTTAAAACTCTCAAAAAAATGATTTTATTTAAAAAATCATTTATTCATCCGCATTAAATCATTTTATTTGATTTTTTTAATTAAAAAATGTCTCTAATATATGAGGCTTAAGGGGCATAGTCATCGGCGCGACCGTGTTTGGTCAGCCTTAGTTTCAGCCAAACCTGGTCAAACCGAACTTGGTCAGGTTGAAATAGGTCTAGCTGAACCATGTTTAGCCAAAAGTACTTATGTGGCATCGTATGTGGCAGCCAAATAAGCAAATTTGCAGAATTGCAGAACTTCTCACTTTTGCAGCTGATTTCCCCATCAAAACTCAACTTTTTTCAAAAACTAAAAATACCCTTTTGTAGAGCTCAAAGTCAAAATTATGGTCATGTAAATTTTATAGTGTTTTGATTACATCTAATATATTATAATTTCAAAATAATCCAAGTAGGTATTTTAACATTCAACAACCCTAGTTTAAAAAAAGAAAAAAAATAGTAAATTATGTTAGAAAAAATTAAAACTTATATTTAACACTAGAGGAGAGAGTCATCTTCAAGAATATATAATTTTTTTCTGAATGGTGTAGATTTGATAGGGAAAATTAGGTGGAAGACAAAAACTGTTGATTTTTGGCAACTCAACATGTTGATACCTATTGATTTCAAGTAACTCTGACTTTGAATAGTTATAACAGAGAAAATATACACCGGAAAGCAATCTTTTTTTTTCCTGCATTGGCTATACATGTCATCTGAAACATATTTTGAAATCAGAGAAAAAAAAATTATTTGTATTTTTTTTTTGGCGGGAACTAGACCCCTGATTTTCAACATTTTCCAGCAATTGAAAAACAAACTTTAAAAATTAAAAAACTACATCAATTTATGTTCAATTTTTTTTTATAAATAATAGGCATAAACTTCATCCAGTTTTACACATTTCATCAATTTACACCATCTTCAAATTTCAATTACAAATGTCACTTTTATATCGTTGAAGTTGAACAGTCTTGGTGCTATTAACCTTTTCCTTTATAAAAGTGTCACACAAGTTTGTACTTTTAGCCTGTTATTAGAGATCATAACGGACAACTAATTGTTGTTTATGCTGACAGATTAAAAGATCATACTGTCAACCAAGCTAAGGGAATGGCCCTCCTATGGGGACTTAAAACTGCCCTTGTTATTGGGAGTACATCTCTAGAAATTGAGGGAGACTCTAGGCTTATTGTGGAAGGAAGTTGAGGGACGATGGAGGTAGGCTAGAAGGTGGAGGCTATCCTGAAGGATGTAAGAATGCTATTGGCTTTCTTGGATAACTTCACTATACGACATACTTTCATAGAAGGGAATGTGGTTGCTGACTCTATGGTTGTGGTTGGTCTACTGGAAGATGACCTACGATGTTGGAGAAGTCTTAATCTACTGCCAGAGTCTACCAAGGTTATCCTTGAGCAGGAAAAAAAAAACAATTGTGTTAATGATGAGTGTTAAACCCCTTATTATGGTGATTGTTGTTATTTTCTATGTGGAAAAGGGGACGAGTGTCGTCCCGAGATTTCATCAAAATTTGAATTCAAATTTTGAACCGTTTTATTACACTCAGATGGGGATAATGTTGTCCACGTGGTTAGCACCTGGATCCTTTGTCGCTGTGCTTATTTTCAAGGCAATACACTTTGGTTGATAAATGATATTATTTTGTGGCAAAGTACCATTACTGGAGTCTGACATAATAATTTTCATTTCAAGTTGGTAGATTTTTTTCAGATTTGATGACTGACTGAAAGGCTCTTCCAGCCTCATTGCCTTACGGATGACGAAAGGCTCACACGAGCCAAATGTCCACCGAACATGGCAAATTAAACAGAACATTACTTACAATGATTATGGGTTTATTACCTTCGTTCATTATGAAATATTGTATTATCTTATTTAGACGGCTCCTTGGGCATCCATTGGCTCTGCATTTACAATTCTCAAAGTTTTCTTTTTTTCGCTATCTTTGCAACCCTAGCACTGGAAAGTATGAGAGGTGATAGGATTCACATTAAGCCAGATAAGTATGATGATATTAAGGGCACACATGTTTGGTTTGTTTGCACATAAAGTGGCATTGACAAGTTTATGAAAAATATGATTGGTTAGGATGAAAGATTGTCCATGCAGTTTGTCTCATCTTGGTCTGATAGGAGGGTTTCTGTGGGAAGTATCTCCTTTGAGGTCAATGAGCAGGTTATTGCTCAAGCGACTGGGTTATCAACCAACGGAAGAAAATGGAAGAAAACAAGTAGAATCTCTGACACTACGAGTCTCAATCAATTTTTCTGTGGTAACGAGAAACTAGTCAAATGAAGGGGTGGCTTCAACCGCGAGGAACTCCTGACGCCATGGGACCAGGATTGCATTGTGATAATGAAATATTTTACTCTTGAAGGCCGCTATGGGGTTTTTAACTATTATCATTTCCCTTTCCTTAATCATCTTAGGAATAGGGATCTCATTTCTTCCTTTTGCATTCCATGGACTCTAATGTTAAAGAAATTGTTGAGGCTAAGAGTCAGGGGGAAAAGTATGTTATGTTAGAGTAAAAAGGTATTTTCACTTATTAATTAAATCATTATTGATTTAATTATTTAGTAACATTTGTATCTCTAGTTTACTTAAGCTAAACTTTAGGAATGTTATAATTAATTATTTTATTAATTATTCATGCAACCTAGGTTTCTCCACCTTTTGGTGTTCGATCTCCTTTATAAGGATTGATCTATTTGTATTTTGTAATTCCATTCCATTATTATTTGAAACAATTGGGGATGTTTCCTCTTTCACAGATCTATTGTTTTTTGCCTCCATAGCTTTTTCCTCTCTTTATGTGGCAGGTGTTCGCATGTAGGTGATTTTTGAGAGCTATAGGGTTGATAGTTTTTCATCAACTCTAATATGGTATCAGAGCTCTATATCTTCATGCCCTTGTTCTCTTCATGGGAGATTGGGCCTTGTTCTTTAGATCTATGTTTTCGAGAGGTTTTTTCTTAGATTTTGGTGGATTTGGGGGAGTTATTTTTTAGAGAACTTTGGGCAAAAACAGACATCACAATTGCGTTCGGAAGGCCCAAACACCCCTATTTTCATATAAGACACGTCCAATTTGGACATGATTGAAATCTAGGCCTTCTTTTTTGCATGGACGAATTTGGCACACTTTTTGAGGCAAAAAATCACCTCAACTTTCACGATGTCTCAGTTTGTGTGCCACCTCAAAATTTATGCCCCCATTTTTAAAAAAAAAATAAAATTATTTTATTTTTTGCATGACAATTTTGATGACATTAATTTGTCATTAGTATGCAAACAACACTTTCGGTAAGCATACACGGAAAGCCAGGACAAAGAGAAAACTGAAAAATCAGATATAAAGAGATCACCAAAAATGACTAAGTACAAAGAGAACCGACAACACAACTTTGTGTGTACACCGAAAATGCAAAGTCAAAAGGATAAAGAGGAATCTGATAGAGGAACCCAATGTGCAAGGCATAGTGCAAACTGAAGAGACAATTAAAGAGAAAACCGAGAGAACAAAACCGAAACACAATCAATTGATTTAAGAGCATAACCGACCGTCAGAAATCGAGAGTCAGTTGTAGCCTGCAAAAAATGGATCTGACTTCCACATCAAATAAAATAGTCTTATTCTATTTATAGAATCTTGATTGTTTTTAAGTCCATTTTTTTAGGGACAAGAAACAAAAATGTAAGTGCTTTAATCAATCTAATTGATTTAAAACACATAAACTAGGAGATCAAGGTAAAAATTTATAAACATGATCTTAGAGTTAACATTGTTTTTCGTGAAACTTGATGATGTCAATCCATCTTATAAATAGATGATGCAATCATTCATTATACATGTGTGAATATAGAAGAGGTGATGAATGAAGCCTACGAGCACATCTATGGACCCGATTGAAAGTTTACTCAATCACATTAGGTGATAATCTTATTCATGTAAACTTAAATGGATCTATATCAGCAATAGGAGATTGCATTTACCAGGTCAAATTGTAATTCGCTATCATTCTAACAAGTGGAGAAAAGTGTAAAATTCCTTTCAAGGAAGGAGGATTTAATAGTCCAACTACAAATCTCTTAACCGAGTGCACACTCAACAGTGTTGCTAAATCTCTTAACTGAGTAGACTTTAACAAGTCTCCACAGATACTCTTAACAGGGTAGATCACTAGAAGTGATCAAAATTGTAAGCCTTAACCGACCCCTTCCAATCTACAGATAGTGAAGATTTTGTGGGTATCATCCCCACCGCAGTTTTTACTTCCTAACAGGAGTTTTTTGCGATATCATATCATGTGTTATGTATCAATTAATTTCATGAATGTTTCTATGAATGTTCACATGTATGTTAATATTATGAATTAATATAACTCATATCAATATAATATAGATCAGATGAATGGATATGCAATTGATTACAAAAAGGTTAATTGATTAAAGGATACAAAAGTTTTAGAGGTACTGATTCACCCCTCCCCTCTCAGTACACACTTCCCATTAATTCCAACAATTAGTATCAAAACTAAGTCTCTTCTTTGAAAATCTTAAAGGCTTAAGAGAAAAGATCATACAATGGAGAAGTACATACTTGACAAGAATATTGAAAATAAGAAGCTAGAAATTCAGATGGTTTATGAAATTTATAAAGAAGCTAGAATCAACATGAGACAACTGTTAGATGAAAGAAAGATTATGGCATCTCGCTTTAATGAGACAAATTATCATGAGGAAGAGATATCAGATTTCTTTGAGTCTTCAGGATCAACTACAAGTAAAGCATCAGATACATCAGAAGAAAGCATCACAAGCCTAACTGAAATCAATCAACATCTGGTTGGACAAGTTAAATCTCTGCAAATCGGTCAAGAGACACATATGGTAAGGATGATTCATGTCATGAACAATGCTAGACAAGCTGAGAAAGAAAGAACAATAGCTATTGATGATAGAAGGAAGATTAGAGAAAAACTACAAGAAAAATAGTCTGAAAGACAAAGACTTACAAAGCATCACCATGAGATTACAAATCAAATTATTCTTATGAATCAAGAGGCAAACAAAATAAATGTTGAACTCATTAAAAGAATAGAAGTTATCGGTGAGCTAAGGGATGAGAGTGAAAATTTGAAACATGAAATAAGAATTCAGCAGCAGCATAATGAAATTATCAAGAAAGCTGAAGAAAGCAATAAAAGAATGGATGATTTTCTTGAAGGACAACGAAGAGTCAATAACAACACCGGTCTAAGTTTTACCGAGAATGGAGAATTATCAAATCAAACTGATCCAAAGAATGTCTATATAAATTCAAGACCAAGAAAGCTTATATGCAATCACTGTGGAAAGCAAGGCCATACATCAAATGTATGTAGAGGCAAAATGAAAGGTATTCCTAAATCTACATCTCATAGGATTTTGTTATAAATGTAACAAGAAAGGACAAAGCATATGAATGTAAGTCTGAGATGAAATAACCAAAGAAGGAAACCTACATGGATAAATATTGTCCTACTTGCAAAATGAATGGGCACACAACTTAAAGGTCAAGAAACTCCCTATCAACCAAAAAGAGTCGGTAACCAGTATGTATGGGATTACAACACTTGGACAAATTGTACAACATGTGGAAGATTTGGTCATATTGTTGCAAACTGTATGAGACAATGTACTAGAAAGTCTAGAGGCTGGACTAACCCTAGAATGACATACTTACACTATCATAAAATTGGTCATCTCAAGAAAGACTGTAGAGACCGAATGACAGAAACCAGCACAATATCCCAATGGAAATACCATTGAAGACATCTGGAGGGCAAGAGACAAAATGTGAAGAAAAGCTTCAAACAATGATGAAGCTAGACCGAGCAATGCAAATGGTGACACCCCATCCAATAGATCCAATGACATCACCACCCCAACCTAAGCAAAACAAGTAAGTATGGAACTACATTACCCCAAGTTATTATTTTACATCAGTTCCATATTATGTTGATAAAATACCAAATTAGCATAAGTAAAGATGCATTATGGTATTACTTGTTAAAATCTGTGATAACTATGCTATCGGGCATACATACTGAAATCTGTCGGTACACACTCAAAGATGAGACTACCTACTTTACCGAGAAGTGTCAGTTAAAAGCAAATTTGCTAGTGTAAACCGAGCCTCGTCGGTAACCAAGCAAAGTGAACAAGTTGTTTGCAATACCGAAACCCATTGGTAAAAGAAGAGAGATGAACAACCAACCTAAAATGTCATATTGTCACCGAAGAAAGAAGTTACTGTCTTAACCGACAAACTCTATCTTCATACCAAGAAGTTGGTAAGCATTAATGACTTTCTTTTTAGGGCAAACGGCTATAAAAGGGCGACGAATCAAACTCATTGTTCACCATGACCAAAGCAGAACGACGAGACCGATTTTTTAGCAGAAAGCGATAGGATCACAGAGCGACCACAACTCAACCACCAGCACTCCAAAGAAGATCATAAACAACAACTGGTGTATACAGTAAGTTCTACAACAACTGACAACTCTATTTCACGCATTCTACAAAAATCCCTAAATCTGAAAATGGCTACAACTTCAAGAACTGTGAAATCAAAGAACACCAAGAAGGATGAGTTTAAGCTCATCAAGAATTCGACATGTGAGGAACCACACTACAAGATTCACCCTGAGGTTGCCTCACAACCCGACAATGCTAGAGCATTCTCGCGAATACCAGCTAGGGTTTTGCTCGTCGAGGATGTTCGAGAATTTATACACTGCAAGATTGCAGAAATAGGTGATTCAGAGGTTGAACAAGCTTATAAGAAGCTATGCAATGAAGATGGAACATTGAAAGATGAGTATAAACACATAGAAGTGAAAGTGCTCACTAATGCCCTATTATTCCCGAAGGTCTTCAAAACTGAGTGGATTCGGTTAGTACTTAGCCGAATGCACAATCATAAACTTTGGCTGGATGAACCAAAGATGATAACCAGAGATGTTATCCATGCGGTCACCGGTTACCCTATAACCGAGAAGGTAAAACATTAAAACACCCACCAAAGGTCGAGACTGAAAATATTATAGGAGCCAAATGGGATGGCAGAGGATTGAAGGTTTCCACCATTACCGATGATGAGATGAAATTCGGCGCATGCGTTCTAGGCAACAAATTCTTTCAAGCCAGTAGGATGAACAACATAGCATATGATGCAGTAGACACAACTTACAAGATTGTGAAGAAGGGAACACAGTTGGACTTATCCGAACTTCTACTGAACCAGTTAGAAGATAATTTGAAGACTATAAGGAATGCGAAATCAAACACATGTAAGTTTGGCTCACTCATAATGTGCATTTTCTTCTACTTTCAAGAAACATTCCCATCAATAGAAAATGTGAAATGGGATAGCACAAAACTGGTCACCATGCAGATCAGTGAACACATTGCCACATTGGGAGATAATTTGGAAACAATCATGGATGAATACTTTAATGTATTCAAAGACCGAATGCAGAAGAGGGTAAGGATCACCGAGCACCTCATTGAGAAGTATAAAGATGAAATATGTTTCATGGTTGATACAAACCACACCTCTCTCAAACCTTTTGTACTGAGGACAACATGGCTTCAACCATTAGAATATGAGATAAATATAGATCAAGCATCTAAAGTAATTGATGCATTGTTAAATGAACCACTAGATAAGAAACAACCTAAGTTTGGAACTTATGAAGAGGCCAAAACAAGAATAAAATCTGGCCTGGTTGTTAAGAAATTTGTTAGGAAAAAGGACAAAATGGTCAAGAACCTTAAAAAGATACTGTCGACAATAGAGGAAGAAACCGAGCAGGAGGAAGAAGTTGAAAAGGAGGAAGAAACCGAAGGACAACTACCTATCAGTGAAGCTGAAGAAAAGAATGACTCCGAGGCCACAGAGTCATATTCACCACCTCCTCCACCAACCAAGAAGCCAAGGACAACAACTACTTCTAGAACAAAAAATCAAACATCTAAGGATTCAAGTCCTTCACCTTTGAAGAAAGGAAAAGTAAGAACATATAAGAGGAAAGCGACCACACCGAAGAGAGGGCCAAACAAAAGAATAAGGAAGCTCATCAGAACCCGAGAAGATATTGAAGACATCGAGCAAGATGAAGCTATAGAGGTAGAAAATGTCAAGGTTAAAGCTCCAGAAAGCATTGATGACATGCAAATCTATTGCAAACTCAGGATCTATTACAGATTCTAAGATTAGAAGATGGCTGAAACTAGATCTAGAAGATCATAACAAAGTTGAAGATTCCATCATAGCAAAGAAGTACAAGTTCAAATATGTACCGATTCAATTTGAAAGCAATAATGTACCAAGGGAACTCTTGGACAAACTATACTCTAGATGGACATTTGCTTTGAAAAGTGAGAAGGAAATATGAGAGAGAGTACTTGTTACTCTAATGCCTTCTAAATCCAAGAAGTAAGAAATTGATGAGATGATGAAGAACCACAAAAAGGAATTCTCACCGAAGTTGAGAGCCTATAAATTTCTTGAGGGGAAGCTTATAGAGATTGAACACGAAAGCCACAAGAAATGGTGTAAAATCCTAAGCAGACCTATTGGGGAAGAAAGCTTCGAGAAAGACCTACAACAAAAAGATGTTTATAAGACAACTCAAGAACAAATGTTAATAAAAGATACAAAAGATGATACATTTGTTGAGTTAGACAAGGAAGAACAAGACACTACCAGCAAAAAAAATATTGCAGATGAAACATGGGATGACACCGCAAAGGAGAACATTGTGGATAATACTATCATTGACATTACTGATGATCCAGCAGAAGAAGTAAACAAAGATTAAGATGTCAATGTCACAAAGGACACAACCAATGAGAAAGACACTGGAATTGATAATGCACATGTGAATATACCAGGCAACATGCCAATATTGATACAAGCTATCAATATTCTTCAACAAAAAGATAAGTCACCTGAAAAAGATACTCCCAAGGATGCAGGGGAAGAGGAAAAGAAAGACAACACCAATGATCAGAAAGACATCGGAGACACTCACATAGTAACTGATACTGATAAGGTTACAGGAGGAGATTCAAATCAAGCAGATGCAGACACAACATAGGATGCGCAAACAAAGAAAGATGAAGCTAAGGACACCGATGAAGGAGATAAACTTAAAGCTGGCACTCCTGAGGAAACTGACAAAATTGCTACCAACAATGTGAAGGTTAATGTGGAGATGTCTACAGAAAATCGAGAAGCTGAAACCGAATCAAAGCAGCAAAAAGAACCACAACAAGTAACTTCATCAAGCACAACAGACAAAGCTAAGAAATTGGCAATGGTACTGCACTCAAGTGCTACACAGAAGAAATCCAAGAAGAATAAGTTGGAGGTCACTTTGGATGAAATCATTGAAATACCAAAATGTGACCCAACTACACTTGATTATGAAGCATTACAAGAATACGGTGAAATATGCCAAAGGAAGGCATTACATGAGAAGCTGAGGAAACAAAACCGAGACTCAATGGTACTGGAAACAACTAGGGACATCTTGCACCAGATTGTACCTGATGTTGATATTGATCAAAATAAGCCAATTCTTGATCAATTAGCCACTCTCACCGAAGCAATTACCACTTAGAACATTGATGCAGAGAAGGCAATAGAAGAGAGAGCAGAGAAGAAGTACCAGCAAAAACTAATTGAGAACATCAGCCAAGAAGTGACACTCAACAAGGTAAAGCTTTCAAAATTCATTACTGAATTAGATCCAATTATAACTGAAGCTATTTCCTTGATTCAACAACTAAGCACATTGGAAAAGTTCACTAAAGAGAATAGTGAAAACATAGCAAAGTTAGATTCAGATCTAGCTAACAGTGCTAATAGCTTAACCACCGATGGAGACAATGCAATTAAGTTGCATTATGAGAAGATCATTGAAATCAAAAGGTTAAGGAAGGAACTATGGGAAGCAAAGACACACTTTAGGGAAGAAGTCACCGAGCTCCAAGCTCAACTTTTACTGAATCTAACACTGCTTCAACAACACATCAGTTCAACAAGACAACTGATAGCAACCGCCAAGATGTCTATAGAAAACAACATCTATAATATGCACTCCAAGATCACACTCGAGCACATGGCTCTAGAGAACTTAAAGGAACAATGAGAGAAAATGATGGAAGACATAAAGTCTTCACACTCCCACATTTTTTATAAGCTATAAGGTATAGACCTTTGCCCTTAATATCAAAAAATAGGGAAAATGATATGTATATGATGTATATGTATATTCATATGGGGAAAATGATATATATTCAGATGGAAAATGATATGTACATATATTTACAAAGGGAAAGATATCATACGTACAGATATACCAACATATACACAAGGGGAGTCATTAAACGACTAAGGATTATATATGTTGTACATACTTAACATTTTGTTAGTATTTTGCACATATCAATTTTTGATACTAATGTCAAAGGGGAAGATTGATGACATTAATTTTCCATTAGTATGAAAACAACACTTTTGGTAAGCATACACCGAAAGACAGGATAAAGAGAAAACCAAAAATCAGATATAAAGAGATCACCAAAAATGCAAAGTCAAAAGGATAAAGAGGAACCTGACAGAGGAACCCGACGTGCAGGACATAGTGCAAACCGAGAGAACAAAACCGAAAGACAATCAACTGATTTAAGAGCATAACCGACCGTCATAAACTGAGTCAATTGTAGCTCGCAAAAAGTGGATCTGACTCCCACATCAGATAAAGCAGCCTTATTCTAATTATAGAATCTTGATTTGTTTTTAAATCCATTTCTTTAGGGACAAGAAACAAAAATGTAAGTGTTTTAATCAGTCTAATTGATTTAAAACACATAAACTAGGAGATCAAGGTAAAAAGTTGTAAACCTGATCTTAGAATTAACATTGTTTTTCGTGAAACTTGATGATGTCAATCCATCTTATAAATAGATGATGCAATCATTCATTATACATGCGTGAATATAGAAGAGAGGATGAATGAAGCCTACAGGCACATCTATGGATCAGATTGAAAGTTTCAAGAACCAGAACATCAAAAGGTGAATTTGGTTAGCAAGAACCAAGAACAAAGGCTACTAAGAATCAGAGGTATTACTCAATCACATTAGGTGATAATCTTATTCATGTAAAATTAAATGGATCTATATCAGCAATAGGAGATTGCATTTAACAGGTCAAATTGTAATTTTCTATCATTCTAACAAGTGGAGAAAAGTGTAAAAATCCTTTCAAGGAAGGTGGATTTAACAATCCAACTACAAATCTCTTAACCGAGTGCACACTCAGCAGTGTTGCTAAATATTTTAACTGAGTAGACTTTAACAGGTCTCCACAGATACTCTTAACCGGGTAGATCATCAGAAGTGATCAAAATTGTAAGCCTTAACCGACCCCTTCCAATCTGCAAATAGTGAAGATTTTGTGGGTGTCATCCCCACCGTAGTTTTTACTTCCCAACAGGAGTTTTCTATGATATCATATCATGTGTTATGTGTCAATTAATTTCATGAATGTTCACATGTATGTTAATATTATGAATTGATATAACTCACATCAAGATAATATAGATTAGATGAATGGATATGCAATTGATTATACAAAGGTTAATTGATTAAAAGATACAAAAGTTTTAGAGGTACTGATTCACCCCTCCCCTCTCAGTACACCCTTCTCATTAATTCCAACAAATTTGTGTTTCTTGGCTCTCTTCTTGTTTTGGAGCAATCTTTAGGTTTTTGCTTGTACCTTGAGCAAACAAAGGCAATTTTGGCCAAACGAGATATCGTCAGAAAGCCGGTTCCGAGCTCGACCTAATATTTTAGGTTTAGATTTCTAATTTTTCCATCTTGCAACTATTTTGGCCAATCAAAGTTAGGTTTCTTTTTTGCACTTCGGGAGCCATAGCTTTCTCATCTAGACTTCATTTTTTGACTTCCGCATGGCATTGGAAACATGGTTTAGTTCTCTATCTTATTTCATGGGTCTCACACCCAGATTCTGCTCCAGGTATTTTTTATTCAGGTTTTAGCGTTTTTGCAATCTAGTGAATATCTTAGATTTTTCAGGTCTTTGGATCATTGTTCGTGCATGAGATGACTTCTTTTTAGATATTATTCATGTTTCTACAGCTTTCTGTCATTCCTAAATATTATAGACATCTTTTCTGTCACATTTATTTTTTTGCAAATGCACTGAGATAAAGTGTCATATGTTGCATGCTTGAGATCTTGCACATTTTGTTCTTGTTTGTACTCGCACTATATTATAAAGTTTCATGGGGGGTTTGATGTTTGCCTTGTTTTCCATCTACCTTTGTCAAGTGAGTGTTCCTTCCATGACATTAGCCTCATGATGTGTCTCAAGAGAGTGATCCTTCCATGACATCATCCTTTATATGTGTTTGTACTTTCATCATGTAGTCATTCTTGGCAACCTCTTTCAGTGTATCTGTCATACCTCTTTGTGCTCAGCATTATGGGGGGATATTTCTTGTTGATTCTAATGCTTCCTTGGTTCAATAGAGTGATCTATGTATTCAGTATTTGTTCCTACGTACTAGGCGGATGCAGTGGTTGGGTACCTATGCATTTCGGTGAGATAGATCATTTACCATATGGACACTCTTTCATTCCTATTTTGGAGGCATCCTTCTATCTTTGATTGATCAACTCTTCAGGATTTGTTTACAGTCTTCTCTACATGATCATGTTCTATTACAGTGGAGGTTCCAAAAGTTAATCTTCGACAGTGTTTGCAGCTTCATGCTTCAGAGACGTTCTACATGTGCTTCTTTTGTTCTTATTCTTCTGGGACATTCTCTAGTTGGAGGCTTCTTCAGTCCTTCACTAGTCTTCATCTCTTTCGAAGAGGGGTTTTTCCCACTGGGTTTTCTCCTTTTCTCCTCTTTATAGAGATTTTTTGTACTTGGGTACCTGATCAGGCCTTGTTGTCAGGACCCATTTCTTTCTTTCAGTAGTTGTGTCTAAGTTTTTAGCTTCTCCCTAAGTTTACCTTAAGGGGGAGTGTTAGAGTAAAAAGGTATTTTCACTTAGTAATTAAATCATAATTGATTTAATTATTAAGACACCTTATTCACTTATTAATTAAATCATTATTGATTTAATTATTAAGTAACATTTTTATCTCTACTTTACTTACGCTAAACTTTAGGCATGTTATAATTAATTGTTTTATTAATTATTCATGCAACCTAGGTTTCTCCACCTTTTGGTGTTCAATCTCCTTTATAAGGATTGATCTCTTTGTATTTTTTAATTTCATTCCACTATTATTTGAATCAATTGAGGATGTTTCCTCTTTCACAGATTTGTTGTTTTTTGCCTCCATAGCTTTTGCTTCTCTCTTTCTGTGACACGTGTTTTCATGCAGATGATTCTTGGGAGTTGTAGGGTTGATAGTTTTTTATCAACTCCAATATGTTATCCTAGACTAGGGTTTAATTTATCGCCTTTACAAGTTCCATTTTTCCATATGCCCGTCACGTACCATTTTTTTCCAAGAATCCCTGGCCTCACAGTGCCCACCTTCTGCTAGCATTATCCCTGACCCTAAACATGATAAAAATTTGAAGATCAAGAACCCAACCCTTAAAATTGGTTTGGGCCCTTCCACACCTCCTCAATCCATACAATCGATAAACCAAAAGGAAAAAAAATAATCAACCCTCCCGAGGACAAGGCCACAGAGCCCAAAAAGGCCAAATTCAATATACAACAAATTGACTTTGATGTTGAAATTATGGACGAAGCCAGCACCCCTCGCCGCTCTATTAGGCTTGCCATGAAATCCACTTTCAAAAAGAAAAATATGAAAGAGCCCTCATCTTCTGTTGATTCGGAAAACACAAAAGGTAAGGAGGAGAATGAAACCCAAGAGAAAGAAGCCCCTTCGGCCAATGCCAGCAGTTTGACCCATGGCTCGGAGACTCTAAAAATGTTTGTCAATCCTATCCTTGATCTTCCAACAAGAGCCAATTCCCCCTCCCCCACCTTCGATATGGTGAAGACTATTGTGATTGGGGAGTGTAGCACTGAACAAGAGACTGGAGATGATATTGATACAATTAAGAAAACTGTTTTAATTTGATGATAAGCTACAGGGTATTGTCCATGATATGGTTGGGCTGAATAAGAGGCTTTAGGACATTGCTCACTTTGCACTAAAATTCATGCACAGCTCAGCGACCACCCTCTATTTATTGCAGGAAAAGGCTAACAAGGGTAAAGTCAACAAGGAGCTTTTCAAGTTCCTGTATGAAGACTGGGCTAGGATGATGCTCTCAAAGCCTATAAATTGTAAAAAAGATTAATATTGGTCCCTATTTGGTGTTTTTTGATGTTCGACGGCCTAAATGACTTTACAAGTTTTAATTCTAGTGTTAGTTTGATGTATTTTACTACAAACTTTACAAGTTGTAGCCCTGCGTGGCATACGTGGTTTACTGCTATTAAGATTGTTAGAAACACTAAGAGGGGCGGGTGGGGGGGGGGGTGAATCAGTATTTGTTTATTAATTGTAATTCAACAACTTTAAACTTGAATTAAATAGATAACCAATGAAGCATAACACATTAACTCATAACACAAGATATGATTACGGGAAAACCTTGATCAGAGGAAAATCCCGGTGGAAATTAGTACCCACAAATGATTGTACTAGTATAATGAACCTGTTAAAGTTCCTTTGCCCTGTTAGGAGCAGTCTTTACAATTCAAGTATAATGACCCTATTAGGAGTCTTTACAAAAACCTTGTTAGAGGTGGTTGGCTCACTACCAGAGCTCACTGCTCAATAAGGTGAAGGCTACAACCTTCAGATAACTGATATACACTATATCAAAAATGAACTTCTGTAATGACACCGTTGTCTGATCAGTTTCATTTATGCGCTGATGATTTAATCTCTTGTAGACTTCTACTTCATACTGGTTTGCTCATATTGATCTTCTGAATATCTTCTCTACTTCTTTTTCATCGACACACTTAATACAAAAGTGCATGTCTAGTATACATACATGTCTGAATAGACACGACTAAAAACAAGACCTTAGTCGGCCCAAAACAATATACACAATGCTTCCAAAAAAATTGGCTTAAGCGTGTTTACATGAATGATTAAGACATAATTACAAACTTATTACAATAGGCGCATAGCCTTTACAAAATAAAATATTATACGCTGATCCAAAATCTGAGGTCAGCTCCATACTCTATTTTCTGAATAGTTAGTGGCACTTAATCTTCCTGTAACTCATCTGTACTGTCATTCCGTACCATGCGTGTATAGGGTAAACACAAAAATATATCATAGAGCTTAAGTATGAATGCGCATAGTCTGACTTGATCGTATGCACATGCGCTGGTGTTCTGATCAACTGAATAACTCTGTACTGTTCTGTTTTCTGTACTTAGTCAATTTTGCTCTTCAAAGTTTATTGTAAAAAATTCATATGACTTTGTTGCCATAATGACAACACAAAATAAGTCATATACATTCTGAGTGTCAACTTGCCAACAATCTCCCCCTTTGTCATTAATGGCAACAAAGGAATGTGGCCAAGTTACTTAAACTTTGACTTAAAAACAAAAATTGTATATATTATAACTTTGGCTATATAACATACACCTTATATACATACATACATTACTCCCCCTTTGACATTAATGGCAAAGGTGTCAAAATTTGTAAGTCTCTAGGTACTTACTCCAAGTACACATCTGGATAAGCAATCTTAAGATTCTTGATCTCTTGCTGCCAGAATGCCTTTAATGCATCAACTATCTGAAGATGGGCGTATAAAGCATATGTAAGCTTCTCCATCTTTGTCAAATCCATGCAGGGTCCTTGATCATAGGTGGCAATGCTTGCATCTATCTGTTTATGTTCTCGTTCAAAACAACTAAGGAGGGCGCAAGTGCATTTCTCAGTTGGGTCTGTCTGATCCTTATCTTGTTGATCTCTATCTTAGCTTTTTCAATCTTGTCTATCTACCCTTCATAGATATTGTTGCAGATATTGATGTCTTGGGATGATGTTTCAATTGATTGCCTTATGTTATCAACCAAGATATTTGCCTCCTCAATCTTCTTGATGTGCTCAGAAGTGAGTTTGCCTCTATCCATGCAATTTGCTATTACTTTCCTGTGTTTTGATGCCAACTCTTTCAGAATTGTCTGAACAATCTTTAATGAATTGAGATCTAAAGAGAAGTTCTTTACCAATTCATCCAATTTTTCCTTTTTGTAATTTTCCTCTGCAGTTCTAGTAGCTGAGTCTACTAGACTTGTGAAGTGTGCTTTGAAGCTTGTTAGTATACTATCTACATCATCCACAGACTAAATTTTTGCTACTTTCTTGTCCATAGGTACTAGATCATTCAGAATGTTTATTGATTCTAAGAAGAGAGGATTCCTCATAACCTGTTTCTCTTTGGCCTTTTCCATGGCTAGGACATTGATCTTGATTAGGTCTTCTTCTCCCCAAGCATCCAGACTTGTTGAGTCAGGAGTTAAACTTGACAACAATGAGGTAGATGGTTGAATGGATGGTGTGAATATGGTATTCTGACTAGTATCCATGCATTCACTTTTAACTGGGATCTCCATGACTAGTGTCTCATTGTTTTGATTATCTTCCTCTCTATTCAAGTCTGTTGAATCTATAGAAGGAACTTTATCTTGTTGCAAAGATGTATCATCAGTGCATGCCTTCTCTGTCTCTTCCAAGTTCACAAATGCTTTTTCAACTTAATCCATATCATTATCAGAAGCGATCATGGATATCTTGATATCATCAATCACTATAGTATCCCCTGAATCTTTTGTTGTATTAGAGGCTATTGAGACTGAGGGCGTTGAAACCCGTGGACCTGTCTTAGGTGCATTCTGAATTACTGGTTTTGCAATCTGTTTAGGAGGAACTGGAGTTGCCTTAGTTGTAGGCGTTGTTGATAGATACATATGTCTATCCAGAAATACCTGCTCAAATGCTTTATGAGTCTCTTCACCGACCAGATCATACTCCTTGTTCATGATATGAAGAATTCTTGTTTTGGTTCTTAAGTGCGACTTTACTAAATCCAACAAAATGACTTTCTCATCATGCGAGCACACTGGGAGAAGACTATCCATTGTTTCTTCTCTTATCCTCATATCCTCTTCAATTGATTACCTCTTTAACATATCCAGTATGTTCCATACCTTGTCTGGTATGACAATATTGAGTTCTAATACAGTCCTTTTGAACTTAATCATATGAGAGATGATCATAGAATGAATCTCTGATTTGTCTATCTCTTGATATTTGTCATATACACTCTTGAGAGACTCTAGTCTTCCTTCATTGACAATTATGTTCCTTAGGACATTAAGACTAGGTCTGAAACCTACCTCAGGAGGAGCTTGTGTGTTCTTTACCTTGCTCCTTGTAGTTCTTGAGGATGGATGACTAGTGGGCACTTCCTTCCTTCCTCTAGACTTCTTGCTAGGT